>CAIGRH010030294.1:0-15501 GCA_903798295.1 Fraxinus nigra | reverse complement strand
CTTTGAAACCCGTATGTTATGGAGTTGAACATTCAGTTTGAGATATACTTGATGTTGCATGTGTTAGGGTTAGCGGTAAGATGACTATGGCTCGACACACATACACACATTTGGCATAAGTCTTTGACGTCTTGATAATTGTGACATTGTTAATTTCGTATGGTATTGAGTTTGAAGAGAACATGGCATGTGGTTAAATTATAACTTAACAATTTCACTTGTGATATAGAACGTGTGATTGCATGGTGAAGAGAAAGTCAAAGGTTGTTGGTTGAAGTTCTAATTAGAGACAACAATTGGCTGCACATTAAAGAAGTAAAAAAGGGTGGCTTATAGAGAATTACAAAAGGGGGGTAGCATATAAAGTCTGTCTACAACAGAAGCTAGGGTCTATTTTCTTGTGTAATATTTTGAGATTGGTTTGGTGAGTGAAAAACTCTATATGATTGTAACAATTTTTTCATACAGTGAAAAGCTTTGACGGTCCGTTTAGTTTGTGCATCATATTATTTATTTTTCTTTGTTTGCTAATATTCTTTTAAACAAGAAAAGATCCCGTGGGTAATATAAATAAAGAGAATTGGTGTAAATTTTCCAACAGTGGTTGCTATGCATTGTTTTGATTATTTCTTCAAAAAAAGTTGGGGTGATTTCGCAAGTCTTGGTTATAGGTATTGGAGTATGGATTATTTTGTTTAAGTTGAAAGATTTGAGCAAAGCTAAAATCCTATGTTGTAGGTAATACTATCTTGTATTCTCCATTGTTGTGAGCTCCTCCGTAGTTTGCACATACTCAGAACGATGCTTGCACAACATTTTCTGAGCTTTGTGTAGTTTGGTGATCCAACATCTTCCTTTCCGTAGAAGTCATATGTGCTGATAATGTAGAAAATGCATCTATTTTGTGAATTCCAAATGACTTCTTGTATAGAGCTCTTTTGAAAGTCCATAATCACTACAAGCTACCATTGTTTTGAAAAACTCGATGGCTTCATTGTGATAGACCCATTTGCAGTTGAGTCAACAACTATGAGGCTCAAAGGGTTCATTTCAGTGTAGAATATAGGACTGGCAAGGCTTTATTCTGCAGTTTAGGCCTTTTTTGAACATATCTTTGAATCTCTCCCATGCTTCGTAAAAAAAAAAATTGAACGTAAATACGAAATATCGAAATCTCTAACTTTAGTCAGAGGAAAGTACTAGATAGAAAACTTATGTATGTGATCATTCTATGTCCCAAATGCTTCCACTAGGTAATAAATCCAATCATTCTCTTGTTCTACCTCGAAGAGTATGCGAGAACAGTCATATTTTGAATGGCTTAAATATTTTTATAGATTATATTTTTCAGATAGTGATAAATTAAATATATTTTTACTCTACGTGTGATTTTGTGAATTATTTGTACATTTAAGTAATCATTATATAACCGTTGTCACACTATGATATTAACAAAAATGTAGAAAATTACGATTACCTCCTAATTAGTTGATTGATTATCTCCTAATTAGTTGATTCTATAATATCTCTTTTAATTATTTCCTTCCATATTTGTTTCCAAGACTTTAGGATCAAGTTGTAAAGATATCTTTAAAAGGTCATGTATTTGTATAGACAAATCAATATACAGAAAATATGTTCTGAAATTGCATTATGGTATCAGAGCATACTGCATAAATATACAAACTTCTTCAATTTGAATAAGACAATATGTCTTCCGAAACAACTGAGTCCTCCACTAAATATTGCACCATTCTCTCCTATTATTCATGTTCAATCTGAAAATTCTGGCTTCAACGCCGGTATAACCCTTACCAAAACCAACTATGACACTTGGTCTCAAATCATTAAATGCATATTGCCGGACGTGAAAAATTTGATTATATTATTAGGGACTCTCTTCAACCTGAATCAAATGATCCTTATTACTCCAAGTGGTATGCCGAAAACCAAAAAGTTAAAAGCTAGTTGCTCACATCAATGACACCAGAAATCATGAAAAGGTATCTTCGTCTTCGTACTGGTCGTGAAATCTGGAGTGCTCTTGCTAAAGCTTTCTATGATGGATCCGATGAAACACAAATCTTTACCCTTAATCAACGTACATTCTTAATTTGATAATCATGTCGATCTCTTCCAACCTATTATGGTGAACTTGTTGAAATATTCCAAGAACTTGATCACCATGACAAAGTCAAGATGAAGGATCCAGATGATATCATTATGTATAAGGCAGCCATAGAAAAATTGAGAATCCACATTTTTTTGAATGGTCTTGATGCTGATTTTGAACAAGTGCGAGGAAAAATCCTTTGTATGGATCCAAGTTTAGATCTTGAATGCACATATGCATATGTTCGCCATGAAGCAAATTGTAAGACTCTTTTAACTGGCGATCTGACTACTTTTGAACCTGTGGCTATGATAGCCCGACGGAATAACTTATTTGCTCGACAAACCAATACAAGTGTTGTACCATATTCTTCAACAACATCTCGTACCTTTGATATTGGAGGTAAGCAATCTGGTTCAACAAGACATTGTACTCATTGTGGTGTGACATGACACACTCAAATTCGATGCTATGATCATATTGGATATCCTGAATAGTGGGATCCTTCTAAGGCTCCAAAACGTAAAGCTAAATTTGCAGCTGCAAATGTATTAGTTTCTATGGCCATAGCTGAACAATCTTCCCAATCAGATGTTGCTGCCTTACACATCTCTTCGGATCTACCAGGAAAATTGTTCTGTAAATCTGCTACAACTGGGTCAAGTATATGGATTATTGATTCTGGATCAACTGATCATATGTCTTTTAATACTACATTCGACCTAAAACCATCTGAACAATATGTTGTGTCTATAGCCAATGGTACAAAAGCTAGTGTTATTGGTAAATGTTCATTCTCTCTTGATAAACTGAACTTAGATTCTATTCTTATAGTTCCATCTCTGAATTTTAACTTAATCTCTGTATCTCAAATCACTATCTCTTTAAATTGTGTAGTAATTTTTGGCCTGATTATTTTGTTTTTAAGGACATCAAGACAGAGAGGACGATTGGTTGTGGTACTAGAAAAGGGAAGCTTTATTACCTTGACTTTACTCCATCCAGCTTAAGTGCATTGACTCAGTCAAGTTCGGAACATACTAGTTCAACATCTTCTAGTTCAAAACATGATATTTGGTTATGGCATAAACGTCTTGGACATGCTTCATTTGGATATTTAAAGTATTTATTTCCTGAGTTATTTTCAAAGACATCTCTTTCCATGTTCAAATGTGAAACCTGTAAATTAGCTAAAAGCCATCGTGTTCCTTTTCCAATAAGTTCGAATAAAAGTTCTTTACCATTTATGCGTGTACGCTCTGATGTTTGGGGACCTGCAAAGGTTCCAACTTTGAATGGATCTTGGTAGTTTGTTTCTTTTATTGATGATTATAGTCGTATGACTTGGGTATGTTTGATGAAAACTAAGCAGGATGTTTGCTCATTATTCAAGCAATTTTATTTGATGGTTACCACTCAGTATAAAACTTCAATTCAAGTCCTTCGAACTGATAATGGAGGAGAATTAATTAATCATGAACTGAAGCTGTTCTTACAACTTTATGGTGTCATTCATCAAACTACACGTCCATATTCCCCTCAACAAAATAGGGTTACAGAAAGAAAAAATTGTACCTCTTAGAAATGGTTCGAGCTATGTTATTTAAAGCCAAGATGCCACTTAATTATTGGAGAGAATCTCTATCTACTACCTTTTATGTGATAAATCGTATCCTATCCCGTAGCTTGGACTTTCATACCCCACTTGAAACACTAAATCATAACCTTATCTCACCACTACTACCAAACTTGCCTCCAAAAGTTTCTGGATGCAAAGCCTTTGTCCACTTACCACATCATACTCGCCATAAACTTCAACCACGTGCTATTCGATGTGTTTTTGTTGGATATGGACTTCATCAGAAATGATATAGGTGTACCACCCACCAACTCTCAAAATGTATGATACTATGGATGCCTAATTCCATGAACATCAAATGTTTTTTCCTACTACCTCTACTGCAAGTTAGGGGGAGAGAAGTATTGACTTGCAGTCCCTTAGCCGTAATCCTGAACCTGAACTTGAATCACTTTTTGAATTTGAACCTGAGCATCATGAAAAAATGGGTACTGAATTGAACTTACAAAAAGCCGAAAATCATGGATCTGAATCTCTAGAAACTAATCCCGAACCTTGTGTTCAAGATAATAGAGCTGAACTTGAAGAACTACAACAATTGTCACCTTCTCTTGATGCTTCATCGCCAACTGAACCTTAAGTAAATCTTGAACTTTCTCTTCGAATACTTCCAAACCGAACCACAAGAGGAGTTCCTAAAGTAAGTTATGAACCTGTTCTAAACTCTACTCTTAAATATCCAATAAACTATTATGTATCTTACCATATGTTGTCAAAGACATATGAATCATTTACAAATCAATTATCTACTGTACATATACCTAACAGTGTGTAGGAAGCCATAAAAGATTCTAAATGGAAAGATGCAATGAACCAAGATATGAAGTCTCTTCAAAAGAAAGGAACATGTGAGGTAGTTGATTTACCTGATGGAAAAAAACCTGTTGGATGTCGGTGGATCTTTACAATCAAGTACGAAGAAAATAGAGGCATTGAAAGATATAAAGCATGGCCGGTTGCTAAAGGATACAGTCAAACCTATGGAATTGATTATGCAGAGACTTTCGCACCAGTTGCCAAGATTAATATTGTACGTATTCTCTTATCCTTAGCTACAAATCTTGATTGCCCTTTACATCAATTTGATATGAAGAATGCATTCCTACATGGCAATCTCCAAGAGGAAGTATACATAGAATTACCTCCAGGATGTTGATTACAGATGGAAGGTAGTAAACAAGTTTGTTGGCTTTGAAAATCTCTGTATGGGTGAAAATAGTCACCTAGAGCTTGGTTTAGCAGATTTACAAGTTCAATGAAGGCGTTTGGGTATTAACAAAGTAGTTCTTATCATACTCTCTTTATAAAGCACAAAGAAGAGAAGCTCATAGTGCTTATTATTTATGTTGATGATATGATTGTGATAGGGAATGATGTTGATGAAAGAGCAGCCTTGAAAGCTTATTTGTCTAGGGAATTTGAAATGAAAGATTTTGGATCCCTTAAATATTTTTTGGGAATTGAGGTGTTACAATCTAAACAAGGTATATTCCTATCCCAATGGAAGTATACCTTAGATTTATTAAAAGAAGTTGGCATGTTAGCATGGAAACCAGTTGATACACCTGCTGCTGAAAATGTCAGGTTAGGTATATTTCTGGATTAGGTTCCTGCAAACAAAGAACAATATCAAAGGCTGGTGGGATGGTTGATGTATCTTGCACATATTAGGCCTAATTTGGTATATTCTATGAGTGTTGTTAGTCAATATATGCACTCTTCAAGTGAAGAAAATATGAAGGCTGTACTTCGTATCTTGTAATATTTGAAGTCATCTCCAGGTAAAGGGATTATGTTTACTAAAGGAGCATCTTTATCTGTTGAAGGCTACACTGATACGGATTGGACAGGTTCTATTGATGATAGGCATTCAACTGTAGGGTACTTAACATTGTTAGGGGAAATTTGGTTACATAGAGAAGCAAAAAACAAGGTGTTGTTGTTAGATCGAGTGCGGAAGCTGAGTACAGAGGTATGGCTAAAGGAGTTTGTGAGTTACTATGGATTAAGAACTTGTTGCATGAACTTAAAATTCCACATATATTTTCCTATGAAATTATATTGTGATAATAAGGCTGCATGTGATATTGTTCATAATCCTGTTCAACATGATCGGACAAAACATGTGGAGATCGATAGACATTTTACTAAAGAACAATTAGAAGCAAAGGTAATTGAAGTTCCGCATGTTCGATCTTAAGATCAACTTGCAGATATTCTTACTAAAGCAGTTTCAAGCAAAGGCTTTCATCAAGTTTTAAACAAGTTGGGCATGCGAACCATCTTTGCACCAACTTGAGGGGAAGTGTAGAAGATTACGATTACCTCTTAGTTAGTTGATCGATTATCTCCTAATTAGTTGATTCTATAATATCTCTTGTAATTATTTCCTTCCATATTTGTTTCCTAGACTTTAGGATCAAGTTGTAAAGATGTCTTTAAAAGGCCATGTACTTGTGTAGACAAATCAATATACAAAAAATATGTTCTGAAATTGCATTAAGAAATACAAAGATTGCAGATTAATTACTTATGAAATGGATAGTGAGACATGTAATATTGAAATCTATCAAAAGATTACACGTGATTATATTTCTTCTAGTGCAATGAGAGATCTTGGTCATGTTCTAGGGTCCATTGAGGGGTCTTAGTGCGTACATATAGTTCACTGAGGAGTCTTGCCGTATACTAAAATGTATTATCACATGCCTTTGGGACCCACTTTGTGCACTAAGGGGACTCTAGGCCCATTTTCAAAAATGATTAGCCGGTGGGACATTCTACTTAGGCTTGACCAAATTTACAAATTTCAGCAAGAGGATACATTTTTTGTGAGATTTTCAATATATTGTGATGTGATATGATAAGATTATAGTATACATTGCAGATGATTATATTATAAATGAGAGACGATGTTATCTACTCAAAACTAATTTGGATTATAGTTTTAAGTGTAGTAAAAGTGTGTCATAGAGATCATCTTACAATCTTTACTAATGTCTTGGAATGTTATACTATGAATTGCTAAGTCCATGTTTGATTATCATTCTTCTCAAACTCTTGTTTCTTATGTGATCATTTTCAACTATATATTTACACAGTAAAATATTCTGCATGTAAATTCAAAACTTTTTCTCTACAGATTCCCTAAAACACTATTCAAATTTTATTTTATTTTTTAAAAAATGACCACTAAACAGGGGCTAAATAACGTGAACTCAAATTTCGATAAATATATAAATGAGAAATGATAATTATTGTAAAAATTTCTCTATGAACTTGTATATTTTCAAATGAATTTCCTATTAGGTAGCAATTTGTTTTTGACAGCTTGAGAAGTTTGACAGTTTCAAAGTTAAGCCACACGAAATATTTAGTTGGATGATTCATTTTGATAGAGCATGTAGTAATCACATTGGGCGCACTCCATTATTTTTTATAAGCATATTTTTTTGAAGCATAATTAGTAGCGTAAACTAAGATTATTGAAACTATCTATTTTAGTTATAAAATTCATAACACTCCATTTAATTGTAGAGGGATATCATTCAAACTGATTGAATAATGTTGTTTATCATTATGATGATGAAATATCGATGATGCGATGGTCTATGTGGAATAATGAGATTGGGTAGTTCAGTTTTTATGAAAGAGAGGTGAAGAATAATGAGTTACTACATCACCAATATTCTATTATGATGATAATAAATAACATTACTTCAATGGATTTGGTACATTAGATAGTAGCCAAGTCCTTATACAATTCATATTTACAACAAAACATAAGGTAAACTGGCACAATATAGAATTGTAGGAGGGTGAAAAAGAATTTAAAATTTGATTCACAAAATGTTCAATACTACACTCTAAATATAAAAAGAATATAAAATCTGGTTACTGCACATTTGTCCCCTGTTTGGGCTCCATTAAACATAAATCTTTAAAGAACATGTAATGATTTTTAGATAATTCATGCTTAAAAAATAAACAAAAGTTTTTAGTTTACATGTAATATTATTTTATGCAAAAATGTGTAATTGAAAATGAGTTTTGAAAAAATATATTTTTTGAGGATTGGAAACTCAAACAGGTGCTTAATGCTACATACTTCTCCAAAAATTGAAATACTAAAGTAGTGAACACGTGCATTTTTTTTTCTAAAGAAAGTTGGGAAAAATTTATCTTAGTTTCTTTTACTTTGTTAATACCAACATGAGTTATTTTTAAGGCATGTCAAATACTATAAGATGAATCACATGTGTTAATATGATTAAATTCATTTTTATCTAACTCACACTAGAGTATTTTTTTTTCTCTAGCGTTTAAAGACAACTTTGGTTTACCGTCTTCATCATACTCCTTTCTAAGTTTTAAAATAGTCTTATCCTATTTTCTATCAACTTTAATAACTTTTGTAGGCTAATAAGGACCAAACTCAATAACCATCCAAATATTTTAATTTATAGATTGAATGTATATCATCATTCTAACCTTTCAATAATTATATCGAGTACCATCAAAGAAAGGATGATGATTTGCATAATACTTTTCAAAATGATTACCTTTCTCTGATACCAATTGATAGCTCTAGAATGACTAACCAAGAGAGTGATGAATTGATTTTTAAAAACTTCTTCAAAAATTAATCTTAAATCAAGCAAGTTAAGAACAAATAGATCAATTTAATAGTAAACTTAAACAAAATAACGATAAGTAAAAGAGAAGAAGTGATACAAACAATATAATTGTGAGGGTTCAATCCAAATTAATTATCTAATCCTGTATTAGTAAACTCTCCATCATAAGTAAGGTATTTTCACTATATTATTGATTTATAGTACAATCACAACTCTTACAATGATTCCGGTGACTTACAACTAAGGAATATCAATTCTTATATAATATTGAGATTTCAAAGGATCTCAATATGATCCACAAGTTTAACGAAAAAAATTTACAATAAAAGTTCTCTTTTAATAAATGATACAAATGAATTGAGTACCAAGAAAAACTAACGCTTTAATAAATATTAATGAATAATAGTTCCAAGTTACTTGAAAAACTTTAATGAATATGATTTTTTAAAAGTTTGACTCAATCAATCAATCAAAGTTTTTTATATGAAGAAGTGGATGAATTAAATGCAATGTAAGCATAAGAATTTTCTCAAAATATTTTTCTCTTAAATGCACTTGAAAGACCTTACATTGATTGCAAAAGAAAACCTTTTTATAAAAAAAAAAACTTGCAAAACGTTTTGAGAGTTTGGATGACGGATTGATTAATAGATATAAATTCGAAATACTCAAAATATAGTCATTGGCACTACACCAAAAAAGCATTTTACAACACTAAAAATGCAACATTTATTGATAAATGTTGCTAAAAGTGCTAAAAGGGTCTTATGACAACATTTTAGTAAGTGAATGTTGCCATTAGTTAATATAAATGAGTTTTGGCAACATTATTTTAGAAAATGTTGTGATAGACCCCATTTTGCAACGTTTGATAAATGTTGTAAAAAGTTTACGTTGCGAAAGGTCACTTTTCGTAACGTTTGTCAAACGGTTGCGAAAGGTATTACTTTTGGCAACATTTGAAAACGTTGCTAAAACTCTCAAATTAATCCAAACCCTACCCTTATTCACGCCTCCCTCCATCCATTCATTCCTCTCCAACATTGTGACAAAAATTGAAAATGGCTTCTTCTCTCTCAAACCTACGCAATCCGGAACCCAATCAATTTCCTCTTTCACCACCATTCCACCCTCGCGGACTCGGCCTTGGACTTTGCATTCACGTTCAATGATGTCAACTTTTCAGATCGAATTTTCCAAATCAAGATGCTACCTGACTTGCCCCGTTCAAAACCTGACCCGAATGTCAGCTTCTCTGGTTGGGCACGAAACCGCAAGCACCGACGGAATGAACATCTTAATACAGTTGATGGTACAAAATTTCATTTACGTTTTTATATGTATAGTTTAATTATATTTGCATTTAATTTTTTTAGCAAAGGAGATTTTGATGGTGTTCAATTTTGGTTGTAAATCTTTGGAAATGGTGTTAGGGGTCTTTAGTGTCTATAGATTTTGGGGGTTTTTGTTTTAAGGTTGTTGATTGGGAGTTTTCTGAATTTCTTCATAGAAAAGATTTTTTGGGAGGAGTTTTTTGAATTTCTTCCACAGAGAATGCTCAGTTGACTCATTTATTATGTCTGGGAGCAGGAGCTTGTGCTGGAATAATTGCTATGTCTGCAACATACCCGATGGACATGGTTCGAGGTAGACTAACTGTGCAGGTATTGAGAGTCATCTTAATCATCTTAAAAATCGTCATTTTTAGAAATCGTATTGGATAAATGGGAAGATTTTCCCTGTAAAACCACACAACTCTTCCACCCGTATAGGATCTTTTGTGTAGGAGTTTCTACACTGTCCAATCTTCTTGTGATAATCATACTCATAATAGGTCCCCTTTTTTAGTGTTGTGTATATTGAACATTCTGATTTTCGATTGAAAGACTCTAAAGATTACTATGGGCTTGCTCCTGGAAAATCTGTCCTCCTCAGGTATCTATTATTTGCTGTGTACTAGCAATTGATTAAGATTTATTTGTAACATCTACACGTGCCTTCTCTCCCTCAATACAGGTATGCATTTCCTATTAAGTGCACGAAAGTAATTTTTGGTGATGATAAGGAGACTATTCTTGAAATTCAGGCTGAATATGACCCTCTAAAGAAAACCAAGCCAAAGGTACTCATGTTAACACTAATTGATAAATTTGAATGGTCACTCCAGATTTTGGAACTTTCTGCATTCATTATGTTCTGTTCTGCAGGGGGTGCTGCACTGGGTGGCAAAATCTGCTATCGGGGTTGATCCTCTTTTGCATTGAATATGTGGTTGACACTTGCTGGTCTGTTATTGCATACAAAATCCTGCCGAACTTGATAACTGGCTCGGTGATTTGAACCCGAAATCTAAAGTAGTCATATCTGAGGCATACGTTGTACCTTCACTTAGAGATGCTACGGTTGGTGACAGATTTCAGTTTGAAAGGCTTGGTACATTTCTCTAACTTCTAGCTCTTTTAATGCTTCCATTTAACTTTATATAGCTTTAGGAAAAAAAAATAGAACGTTTTAATTCCATACTATCATAAAGAAAAAAGAACACAACTACTTAAATTATAGGAAATTAAATTAAATTTTGAAGAAGCCTTGTCAAATAAAATCCAAGAATTTCTTGCTATTTCAAGTTAGGAGCAAAATAAAATACGCCACAAATGAGAATAAATATAGTGTGAATAGTCAAAATAACATTTTAACATTTTCTGTTTATTGTCCTAAGAATAAATTTAAATAATAAATGTCAATATCTAATGCACGCCCAAATCCATTGTATCTTTGATAACCTAGCTACACCACTTTATCTCAATATTGGGGTAAGTTGTTTCTGGAGTAGCATATGGGAAAAGCAGTTGTAGAGTTCTGTATTATTGTGAATTATATGTCAATCTTTTTGCTTGGTGAAGATCTTGATAGGGGAAGCAACAAGTTGTATTGTTATGGAAATTAATTCCAAGGAAATATTTGACTTTCAAACAGGGCAAAAAAAGTTGGAACTTGGAAAATAGGAATGGAAAATAGAATGAATCAAACAGGGCATTATATTTTATTGCCATCCTTTGATATACAAACAGGGTCTACCGCAACATTTAAAAAATGCTGCAAAAGGGTCTACCGCAACGTTTAAAAAATGCTGCAAAAAACTTTTTTGCAACAGTGAATAAAAGCCGCAAATAGTCTTCCCTCAATGGCAACACCGACCCAGTAACATTTGGAAAAACACTGCAAAAAGTCTTTCGCAATATTTTTTGTCGCTACAAAAGCTCTTTTTTGGTGTGTTGGTTAAAAAGGTCAGAAGTCAAAATAGTCAATTTTTAAAGGGATAATTGCAGGAGGTGGTACCAAATATTTCATTTAGTAGTAGACTTTGTCCAAACCTTTCATTTGTACCACCCACGGTACTAAACCTTTCGTTTTTGCCACCAACGGTACTAAACCTTTCAAAACGTCCGCTGCTGAAGTCCAAATGGAAGATTTTTGTTAGTTTGACCATTAGTTGACCAAATAATTGATCTTGACAATAATGTTGATTGATTTTAAAATGTGAAAACGATAATTTTACATTGTTTAATAATAAAATAACCAAAATCAAATAATTAAAATTAAAAATTCATTTCACCTTCTTCTCTACCCACACCCACCCCACGAAATAAACCTGCAAATCTGGAAAATCAACCTCTTCGAATCCTCGAATCCATAGCGTCATAAACATGTTGCCAAACTATGTAGATCTACGTAGGCCGAAATAGAGATTTGGACTTAACAACCGATCAAAAATGGAGCTCATCGATAAAAGTATGAATTTCATGGTGAAATGGTTTGCCGAAGAGACTATCTTGACCAAAGAGGAGAAGAAGAGATAAGAGACTGAAAAGGCTTAGTGGTTTTTTGTATGACGTCTAAGCAAGTTTCTAGTAAGGTCCATTTCTTGCTGCTAATTTGCAGGGGCATTTGTGATGGCCGTTGCAGTCTGTGTGTGAGTGGATTGCGATCGTCGACAGAGTTCCTTAGAGCCACTGCCATTGCAGCAGAGAACACATTCGGTTTTGGGGAACTCCATCTCGAGCTTGTTGAAGTGTTCTCGAAGTTCCAAATCCAGATTTGCAAATTTGGGTTAGGGTAGGGGTTGGTGGAATATTTTAATTATTTGATTTTGGTTATTTTATTATTAAAAAAATGTAAAATTACCATTTTAACATTTTAAAATTAGTCAACATTATTGTCAAAATCAATTATTTNGTTGCAGTCTGTGTGTGAGTGGATTGCGATCGTCGACAGAGTTCCTTAGAGCCACTGCCATTGCAGCAGAGAACACATTCGGTTTTGGGGAACTCCATCTCGAGCTTGTTGAAGTGTTCTCGAAGTTCCAAATCCAGATTTGCAAATTTGGGTTAGGGTAGGGGTTGGTGGAATATTTTAATTATTTGATTTTGGTTATTTTATTATTAAAAAAATGTAAAATTACCATTTTAACATTTTAAAATTAGTCAACATTATTGTCAAAATCAATTATTTGGTCAATTAATGGTCAAACTAACAGAAACCATCAATTTGGAATTCAATTGCGGACATTTTAAAAGGTTTGGTATCATTGTTGGCAAAAATGAAAGGTTGGTTTGGGCAAAGTTTGCTACTAAATGAAATGTTTGATATCTAGAGGTGGCAAAAAGACGAGCCCAAGTACGAGCCGAGCATGCCGGTTTGGCTCATTTTAAGACGAGGGGCTCATGGGGGCGAGTCACGAGCTGGCTCGTGGGCTTGCCCAAAATTAGTTTTTTTTCTTCCAAAAAGGCTTATTCTTAATAAAAAAAATTGGATAAGTCTGCGAGCGACGAGGCACGAGCCAAGCCTGCCCGTGAACCAACGAGCCAAGCTAAAGCTTGGCTCGTGTGGGTATGGGCCGAGTCTAGCTATTGGTATCGCTGCTGCAATTATCCCATTTTTAAATCGTTCTATTGATCGTGTCTGGTTGACCGCAGGTTTCATCTGGTCTAGTCGATCTTCTCGTTTTGACCCCATTTGGTTTGATTCGAATATTTTGAAAAATATGGACATTTGAAAGTTCTTTTAATTAGTTTTTTCAAAATAAATGATGCGTTAAAATATGATCTAATTTCAAATATCATTTTGAAAATCAATTTTATCTTTGATCGAAATTTTTTATGCAAGTGATATCAAAATGCTTTTTAGTGCATAAAATAGTGTTTGAGCTTTTATCATTTTGACATGTTTATTTGAAGTTTAGCTCTTAGGTTCTCGTTTTGATCTTTGTTTGAAATTTGACTTTTCAGTTTTTGTCTTGAAAATTTGGAAGAATTGACTATGATCTTGACATTTTTTTGTGAATTTGATTTGTAATGATAGTTTTGATCTTTTGACGACGATTGATGAATTTATCATTGAATTTTTTGAAAAACTTTAATCACTTAAATTAAATTTATTATTAAACAAGATTAATTTTTTGTTATAATAAAAAATTTAAAGTTATAGTAAATTATAGGCCAATAAGAGCATTTATAAACAGTATTATTTATAAAAACTTCCTAAATATAAGCTAAGAAGACAAATCTTGGATGTTTTGTTTTCCGGTGCCTTCTTCTCTATAGTTCCATCCTGCTTCTAGAATAGAATTTCTTGAAAGGAATCTGATCGTCGAAAAGAATTTTTTTGAAAACAAGTTTCCAACAAAGGAATTGAAAAAGAAAATATAAGTAAGCTTAAACATAGATTCTATAACGGATAAGATATAATTGAAGTAAATTGTACTCAAATATCTTTCTATATTATAAGTGGCTATGAAACATAACAGAAACAGAAATTGTTGTTCCACATATTCCACTGTTAACTCTACTGAAACAGAAACATAAATTGTTGTTCCACATATTTCACTGTTAACTCTAATGGATTCCGTTAAATAGAAATTAAGGATGTTAAGTAACAATTAAGGTAGCCATTTACCTTCTATAAGCTTAGGAACCGAAGAGACTTGAGACTGTTGAATGGAAGTATAAGTAAGATAATGGACAATTGCCTCTAATTCCATTCCAGAGATTTCAGCAATTTACAGTTCCAGCAACGAATATTAGCCCTAATAACAAGGTGATGATTCCACCAAATTCTAAAGCTGAAAAACACAGTTTGCAGGAAACCGAATTGCAATCCACGTCCAGCCCACGAGCCAAAATCGCAACCACCACCATTCATCCTCAACCGAACCACGCACCCACCATTTCCCACCCAAAAATCGACNGAACCGAAGAGACTTGAGACTGTTGAATGGAAGTATAAGTAAGATAATGGACAATTGCCTCTAATTCCATTCCAGAGATTTCAGCAATTTACAGTTCCAGCAACGAATATTAGCCCTAATAACAAGGTGATGATTCCACCAAATTCTAAAGCTGAAAAACACAGTTTGCAGGAAACCGAATTGCAATCCACGTCCAGCCAACGAGCCAAAATCGCAACCACCACCATTCATCCTCAACCGAACCACGAAACCACCATTTCCAACCCAAAAATCGACACCATCGACAGCCACACCCATCACGTAGAAAAACGAACTGCAATCCACAAGTCCAGCCAACGAGCTAAAATCGCAACCACTACCATTCATCCTCAACTGAACCACGGAACCACCATTTCCCAACCAAAAAATCGACACCAATTTACACCAACAGCCACTCCCCACAAACTCGACAACCCCTATTTCACCCAAAATCCACCCCAAACAGCTTGAAGAACAAAGAAACAAGAGGACCTATGAACTTACCCAGCTTTCCCGACCGTTTTTCAGCTGGAATACCATCGAAAAGCCCGGAACCAGAACCTATTAACTCATGGACAGCATGAGGAAACCCTCCTAACCGTCTCCACCCACTTGCACCGGCGCCACCACGCGACGGTGGCGCTGACTCCGCTGCTGGTAATGGTGGAGTTACCGGCGCTGGCAATTTTTAAAAGTCCAATTTTTAAAAATTGTTTGATTTCAGTCCCAGAGGTTTCTGTTATTTATGTAACTATCCCTGGAGTTTTTGTTTTTCTTAAGTTAGTCCCCTAATTTAGAACATTTTACTTTAAGTCCTTAAATTTTCAAATACAGTTTCATAAATTTT
>CAIGRH010030278.1:0-10143 GCA_903798295.1 Fraxinus nigra | reverse complement strand
CTTTAAGCATCTTAACTGGGAACCGAACAAATGTTAGGTCCAACATACACTATCAATTTCATGTGCAATCTATCGCATATATCCCACTTAACATTAAAAGATTAAATTATTTAGGTTCCACTAATAGTTGTTATTTGTTGACCTAAATCTTGCTTTATCCCTAGCTAATGTGGGATTAATTTCACTTTTTTCTAAATAAGTGATTATTTTATATAAAAGTAGACAAACTAAAGAAGCAAAGGTGCCAAATCTACATGAATCTATAGGCTGCATTTTGAACGATAAATTTATGAATTCCAACATTTTCCGTTTGGAAAATGTATATATGGTTATAAAGAAAAATAGTAAGAAAATAGTGGCGAATCATACAAAATGTGTGGATGACAATAAATTGTATGTACAAATGTCTGATTGAGATTAATATTTGGTTTTGATCGAATTTATAATAATACGTATCCAAAGAAGGTGATTTTTAATATGAGAGCACAATATCTGCTAATGTGATGTGTTTAACACAATTCAATACTTTATATGTTCGTTAATGATATGTCTGGTACCAATACTCAAAGCACACAAACTAAAGGAGGGATATTAATGTGTATTTTATGTTAATAGAATTCGTTGATTATAAGAGTACAATATTCTTTAACATGATAAGTTTGGCACAATTGGATACTTTACCTATGCGTTAACAATATTTTTGATATACGACTCAATAATGCTAAACGTGTTAAAGAAAAAGATTCACTTTATTTGGGGTGGTGACTAATGGGATAAGTTCCTTGTTCACTTAACTTTGCTTCTATTTGACCTAACATAATCTTAAAGATATTGCTTGTCCTTGATCCTACCTTGTTTAGAACATACATGGATGAGTTTTCTTGTTTTCCTCGAAAGTGTTTTGGTGGTAGACAGAGACATTTTATCTATGCTTATTGGCCTTCCTAAGTGGACGTGGCCCCTTATTTTTAATAGTATGTCGCATGATTGGTTGTTTGAAATTTTAATTAAATATTTCAATAGTATGTCACATTATGTGGCCCCTTTTAACATGCAAACCTCTTTTATTCGAATTTGAGATTGACTGATAAAAAAACTCGTACAAAAATTATCGTGTTTTCAAACAAAAAAAAAAAGGTATTTATGAGCTGGTTAGTGACCATAAATTTATTTTGGGCTCTTATCATTGATTGGAGGGTAAACATGGTTGATTGGTGGGTATACGAAAATGAGAAGATGTCCACTAGCCACGTGCATACTTCTTATGTTTGCTCTTTGGACTATGACATTGATTTTTCATCTTTATAATTTGCCTATTTAAGGGCTTGATCTTATTGAGGGGAGCCACCAATGTGTTGAGTGCACAAAACCTTTCAAATTTCCTTTTAATCAATTCTTCCTTAGTATCTACATTTCTTGAAGACTATGGCCTCCATGGTAGCAGATAATTGGGAATCCATCGTTGGTTATGATGATTTTATCGACATTGAAAGTTCACATATTGATCAGAGTGTTCTCATGTCTCTACTCGATGAATCACATAATGAAGACTGTGATGATGAAAGATTAACAAATGTGATCCGATCTTTAGAGGCTGAAATCACACCCAACAATACAGATTGTTATTCATTTGATAATCTCGAATGGGAGAGTGATCCAATAGAGTGCCAATCATCGAGTGATGAGTCGATGAACGAGCGAAATTTCTCGAAATTGCATGATCTCGACTTCCAATGGATGGATTTGGAGATGGTCCCTTCTTCACCTACTGCTGGCATGGCAAGTTGGTACATGTGTCCCTATGAACAAGAGTTGGATGCAGTGACAGAATTTGGTGGGCTAAAAAATTATTCTCAGATTAGTTATGAAACTCCATTAATGGAAGAGCATGATTTTGGTCTTTTATGGCAAGAAACAAATGACACACAGATGAACAATTGAAAGTTATGTGCATAATTTACTATGAATTAGAGTGATCCAGTTATCAAACACTTATTGGTTTAATTTTCAAATTTCTCTACTTTATAAGTTCATTATAATTTACATGCTTTCTTATGAAAATTGTAAATGCATCTGACTTCGATGAAAAATGAATCTAATGTGTTCACGAAGCTAGTTAAAAATACGAGTTAAATAAAACTTTTCAAATCCGTGGTTTAATAATCGAAGAAAAAGTAAATTTAATAGTGAAAGATGGCTTTTCCTTTTTAATTTATATTTCGTTTCATTTTTAAGTGACAAAAATACTGGAGAAAAATCAAGGGCAAAATTTTCGAATAATTTTTTTTTGTTTTAGAAAGAGGAAAATGCCACAATGGTTTATAAAATCTTTATATTGAATTTTTATGATTGGATATCTTAAAAGTGAAAAATATTAGTCATTTAAATTCATATGTAAAAAGGTACTCTCGATCTGTCCCGCATTATTCCGATCCGAATGAGGTGGAGAATTGAATAGTTACGTTCCAATCCCAAATTTTTCGAAACTGTTCTGAATTATTTTATTTTATTGTTATAAATAAAAGTTAATTAATTAAACTGAAGATAAGTGAAGAAAAAATAAAAATGAAAAGAATGATCACTGACAAAGGCATCAATATTACTAAACGAAAATAATATATATCGGTGATTGAGATAGAATTATTGATACTAGTGACACGCGTAAAAATGATTCCGATAGAGTCATAGATAATATCTAACTACAATACTAATAGGTGATTTGGATGGAAGTGATTGTCGATAGCAATGCCGATTGTGATGTTGTTGGGATAGTGCTCAGTCGATTATCGCTGATCAAACTTCATAATATTTTCTAGTTGTATTATCACAAATGTTTGTTATGTGCCACTTTGACTTCTTCTATCGGACATTTTGACTATTTTAATTGAAGCTCGTCAGTCAGTTTTATTTTTATTTTTTTATTTCGAAAATCGCAAACTTACATGTGCTTGTATTTTCTATATTAATTTGATAGTCTTGGTTTGTATATCCAATTAATCAATTGCATCAAATTTCGTTCATAAATGAACTTTTGCATTATAAACTTCTTGCTTTATTTTTACGCCATTGCTACACCTACTTTTGTAAGCATCAATAGTTGTGCATTATTAACTTTTTGCTGTATTGTTACACCTAGATATGCACTTGAAGATCATATATATTTTAGTGCTGTATTTTCAATTAAGCAATATGCAATAAAGCACGATCTTGACCAATTAAGCAATATGCAATAAAGCATGATCTTGACCATCTGCCTCAATTGGAGAGTGATTTGCCAAAAAAAAAAAATAGGGTTTCTACTTCCATCCTTTAAATTTGAATTATTATCTATTGTAATATTTGAAAAACAGGGTTCGTTTTGCAAAGCTTTTGCTTTTTCATTGATTTTAACTTAGTTCGAGCTTATTCAAATTAACTTTTTTTTTTTCGAGTTCAATAAATATGATTAATTATGAGCTACCAAATGAGCCCAATATTTTTATGGTAATGTGTCTTAATCTGAAAACTAATATTACACAATATCAAGTAGTTTACTTTGAGTTAGAATTGAATTTTGTTTATTCAAATTAACTTTTTTTTTTCGAGTGCATAATATGTCATTTATTACGAGTATCGGAATGAGTTCAATATTGGTAGGATAATTCTCAATCATCCGGTAAATACTTATTTGGTCAAATACATTGACGACCTTGAAACATATTTTTACTTTAGTCCATCAAGGTCTCAAAATAATTTAAAGGTTCTCGAATCAAAGTTTTTAGAATCTAGTTATGTTTCTCATCACTAAATAATCTTAACTCGTCACATTATAAACATATATATTTCTAACTACTTTGCAATCTAGCCTTTAAAGTTCGCACCTTTTGTATTTAAGATTAAAGAGCCCATCTCGACTTTAAAACTTGCTCATGATTTTCATTTCCTAAACTTTTTAGAATTCGCTAAATTGCACATTACTTGAGTTTTATCAATTAATAATATCTGAAGATTATTATTTACATAATATTTTCTCATCAACGGATAATTCTTCTAAATATTATGTTACCCTAGTTTTTCAAGTCATTTGAGATGATTTTTTTTTTATTTTTTTGAGTTTTAGCAAGTCTTCATTTAAAATATAAATATATTATTTATTTAAATATTTAAGTATTTTTACAATTGTAAAAGAATTATGTTTAAAGGCCTCATAATAATGAGTTGCTTAGAGCTTCAAAATTTTCAGGATCGTCCCTGACCACGTTGGACATCTTCGTTCAAAAATTCTTCTAACAATAAGAAACATTTTTTATAAAATTAATCAAACAACTTTTAGATCTCAAAAACTAGACCAAATGTGCCCTACATCCTTGATTATAAAATAAGAAACTAACACATTTAATTATTAAACTATCCTAGATGCACATGAATATCATTTATTAAATAAATATAAGATTTCTTTGATCCAATGTAAGATCATCCATCAATTATATTCATAATTAGGTATATGTGCATGAACAGTGGGAACATCAGGGCACAATATCACATGGTAGTTGTGTAATATTTCTCTGCATATAAGTAAACTTCACTGCATAATTTGTATCTTGTCTATACTTTTCATTTCATTTCTCATATCTTGTTTTCTTTCTTGCAATATGGCTGACAGTTTATTAATTGGAACTTCTTTCTCCAACTTCAATATCATTTTCTCGGATATCGACTACGCCCTTCTTGAGTCATTACTCGAGGAGTCACCGGTGGAGGGTGGGTGGGGACAACGCAATGCAAGAAATGTAATGTTGTAACGCCCTGAATTCTAATAACCCAGCGCGTTACCAAAAATGCGTTCTTTAACGTTAATCTCTAAAAATACGAAATTTAAGAAAGTTTTTAAATTAGAATTTATTTACTCAAACTATATAATCATAATTTTTTTAAAATATATAAACTTTAAAAATACGGAACAAAACAATTTGGAAGGAGTTTTAAAAAAACAACAAGCTAAAACAGTTTTCTACAGTTACACAGTGAGTTTGCAAAAATTATTTGACCTAGCAAACCTTGACGAAAATTTATGAAATTTTACTAAAATGTATAAGACTCATATAAGTACAACATATAAAAATTTGGGATCTTGAAATCAAAGTTTGAAGCACAAAATTATTTTTCAAACAAGCTGGTTTGTGTTTCTCGAATTTGACCGTCACAGTTTATTAAAATTGCAATAATAAATTCTACGGGATTCCGATCGACCTATTTTTAATTATATATAACTCATAGAGGATAATTTTCCAATTAAAAAAATGCTAAAATTTCAAATATGCCGATCATAGTAAAATTTTAAAAATTGTGGCAAAATGCTGTAATTTACTAAACACGTGTTCGAATGTTAAAAATTTTCATCTCAAAAAATGGGTTTAAACAACAACTTTTGGAATATCCCAATGATTATTAAACATAAAATTAGCAATCTAAAACATAAGAAATAAGTTTCTCTAAAAATTTCATATGTCATTCATGTCAAGCCACCGCACGATCTCCAATTACTCTGAAAATGTTACATAGGAGTGTACTTCTCAAAGAAATATTCAGTAGACTATACATGCTATAGGAACATAATAATCATTTAATCATACATCCTTACGTATTGTCTTCATAAATAGGCAAATTGATGATCAAACGATCTACTCAAAGTTCTCATAAACCTCTACGACCACCAATTAAACATATAATCTTTTAAAGTTCTGATGAGCTGTACGACAATCAGTTAAACATATAATCTCCATGACATTAAAATTTAAGAAGAGACATTAAGAGCACTTCACATACTTCATGAACAAACATAATGAAAAACATGTACGAATGAAAATTATATTCATATAACGATCAACTCTGCGTAGGGATCCCACCTTAGCTCACCAAGATAGTGCAGTGACTACGTCCAACCAAATTCCTCTCCCAAATCTTTTCTCTAACTCTGTGCTTCAGTTTGAATAAAGGATGCATGTATTGTTTTTAAAGAATACTTAGTGGAAAAAAATTTACTTTAATGTGCATGGTATAATTTGAAAGATCTCATTTTGAAAGTGAACTCTATCTAATAAACATAATTACACCAGAATACAAATTGAAATCTAATAAAACTAATCCCAATTGGCTTTCATCCTAATCCAAAAAGTCAAAAGAACAAATTCAAATTACATGACACGCGTGGCTACTAAACTTGTTAAATACTTAACTAACTTTATTTAAAATATGGCATCTTTGAGCTACAATATCTCGGACCTATCTTACTCGAATGAACTCTTTCGCCATTTAATATGACTTCGAAACAAGCCTAATATCAAAATGAAATTTCTTGCTTGATGAATACTTAATTATTTGGCCGAAAACTAAAATTTTGACATAAAACTTATTTTTTTTTTAATTTAGTCCATCGGTATCTCAAAATTAACAAAACATGTCAAGAAGAAAAGATGAAATTTTATTTTCGGTTGTTACAATTCTCCCCACTTAAAATAAACTTCGTCCTCGAAATTCAATTTACTTGATTAAAGAGATATGTATACTTAGCTAAAACATCTTCTTCTCTCACCTGTGTAGCATCATCTTTCCCATGTCTACCTCACCGGACTTTGACTAATGGCACTTCTAGATTTCTCAAAACGTGTACCTTCCTCTCTAAAACCATTACAAGTGTTTCTTCATAAGTCATATCATTTTGCACAGTCAATGATTGAACATTAACCACGTGACTTGGATCGTGGATGTACTTTCTCAATATAGAAACGTGAAGTACATCATGCATTGCCAATAGCTCAGGTGATAGCGCCAAACGATATGCTACGTTTTCAACCTTCTCAAAGATCTCAAATGGCTGATAAATCTTGGTTTCAACTTTCATTTCTTTCCAAATCGTAGTATCCCTTTTATCGGTGCAACCATGAGAAATACTCTCTTCAACCTCAAATTCTAGTTATTTTCTTCTATTATCTGCGTAACTTTTTTGGCGATCTTGAGCTATCTTAATTCTCATTCTAATCTTATCAATAGCCTCCACCGTTTTCTCAATATGTCCTGGACCCAAAATTCTCCTCTTGCCAACCTCATCCCAATATATTGGTGAACGACATCTTCGGCCATACAATACCTCGTACGGTGCCATACCGATAGTAACTTGAAAATTATTATTGTATGCAAACTCAACCAACGAAAAATGATTTTCCCATTTACCACCCCAAGTCTAGTATACATGCTCTCAACATATCTTCTAGTACTTGGATAGTTCGTTCTGATTGTCCATCAGTCTGATGATGATATGTAGTATTGAAGGACAACTTAGTTCTCATAGCTGTCTAAAGACTCCTCCTAAACATTGAAATGAATCTTGGGTCTCTGTCCGACACAATGGATGTTGGTACCCCATGAAGTCGAACTATTTCTCTGACATATAATTGTGCAAATCGTTCCAGACTAAAAGTCATATGAACCGGTAGAAAGTGGGCAGATTTTTTAGATCGGTCTACTATAACCCAAATGGAATCATGGCCTTTCACCTACTTAGGAAAACCTACTACAAAATCCATCGTAATCTTTTCCCATTTCCACTCTGGTATGTCCATTGAATTTAATAGCACTGATAGCCTCTGATGCTCTGGTTTCACCTGCTGACAAACTATACACTTCGACACAAACGAAGCTATTCTTCCTTTCATATTCCTCCACTAAAAGGTATTACGTAGGTCTCAGTACATTTTTGTGGAGTTTGGGTATGCGGCATGATGAGCGGAATGAACCTCAGCTATGATCTCATTTCTTAGTCCTTCGTCCATAGGTACACACAGCCGACCCTTAAACACAAGTCCCTTATCACTACTTATCTCGAATCCCTTCCTTTTCTAGTTCCAACATCAACCCTAATCTTTTCCAAGAAAGGGTCATCTTTTTTATCTGCTATAATCCTATCCCCGATGGTCGATTTTAGAACCAAACTTGTTAACTTACTTGAAGTTCGAGTTGATAGTGTTAGCACTTCTACTCTCAAACTTTCAAAGTCTTTGATTAACTAGTTTTGCAATGTACATAATGCGGATAAATGACCCAGATTCTTCCTACTCAAAACATCCGCTACTACATTAGCTTTACCAGATGGTAAAGGATGGTACAATCATAATCTTTTACTAACTCTAACCATCATCGTTATCTTATATTTAATTCTTTCTGGGTAAAGAAGTAATTGAGGCTCTTATGGTCACTGTAAATTTTGTACTTACTTCCATACAAGTAATGGCGCCAGATCTTGAAAGCGTAAACTACCACTACAAGTTCTAGATCGTGCGCCGAATAATTTTTTTCATGTTGTTATAATTGTCTTGATGCATAAGCTATCACCCTTCCATGTTGCATTAAAACACAACCCAAACCCAGTTTAGACGCATCGCTATAGATAACAAATCCCTCTGATTCCTCTAGAATTGCTAACATTGGAGCGGATACTAACCTATCTTTCAATACTTGGAAGCTCTGTTCACATTTTTCGGACCATACAAACTTCACACCCTTTCAAGTTAGTTGTGTCAAAGGACCCGCTATTGTAGAAAAGCCTTCTATAAATCGTCGATAATATCCAGCTAAACCTAGAAAGCTCCTTACATCTCCAACATTCTTGGATATTTGCCAGTTAGTAACAGTTTCAACCTTACTCGGATCTACCTCTATACCCTTGGCTATCACAATGTGTCCCAAAAATGCTATTCGATCTAGCCAAAATTCGCACTTCTTGAATTTGGCGTGTAATTTTTCTTTACGTAAAGTTCCCAAAAATGTCCTCAAATGATTTTCATGATGTAGAGAATCTCTCAACTATACCAATATGTCATCAATAAACATAATAATGAACTTGTCCAAATACAATTGTAGATCACCTCATTCTCGAAACAAACAATTGTAGATCTATTGCTAACTAACTAATCTATACCCAAAATAATGTCAAAATCCTTTATAGGGAATACAATCTATGAAAGAATGTGTGATACTAATCAAATGAAAATCAGAAAGGAAATCCTACTCGACATCAACATGATTTAAACTTAATAAAATCTACTAAAAATCTATGCCACTACTCCTTCTTGCCATCATCGTCATTAATCTAACTTCCATGAAACATAGGTCTCTTGGAAGGCTACGACTCATCATCTGAAATAGGTGGGGGATGTATCTTCACGAATGTACATCTCGGTAGGTATTTTATCGCCCTCAAGATATACAAGTGCATCATCTCGAGTCTGCTCCCATTGTGTCATCAACTCTGTGCACAAGGCCTCAGAGTCAATCTCTCGAGGCAAAGTGGGTACAACAACTTTCCACAAATAATTGTAAATTGATTCAGCCATTTCTAGCAATTCTTCTGCCAATATATCAATAAGGAGGCGAGTGACCCGACGACCAATGACCATATGGCCTAGTTGCCTCACATCCCTCAACCTTACTATCATCTCCCTAATGTGCTGGCTCATATCATGAGCTGTATTCCACTAATACTCTTCATACAGCCTTACAATCTCATATCGACGAGACATCATTGAACACGTCTTCCTACATGTTCTCTTAGTCCGTGCCATATGTGCCAGATCAATTATATAAAGTCGAAATAAGTAGGTATCTAATATCTTTTCGGATGAGTAAAATAGACATTCATAAATTAGTCATGTTCTCCAATTTGACATCTTGAACATAAAATCTCGTGATTTATATAAATACAATCACCCATAAACATTTCAAATATCATAGCATAACATGAATTTTTTTAAACTTTCTTTACCTTAGAGCCGGCGATTTGCGGCAACGGCAAGCATGATGGTAACTAAAATAATTTATTTAATTCACAATTCTTAAAACTTTTGAAAATCCAGTTTATGTTTTACAAGTCTACAGAAGAGGTAAACCGGTGCTTTGATACCAAACTGTAACGCCCCGAATTCTAATAACCCAGGGCGTTACCAAAAATGCGTTCTTTAACGTTAATCTCTAAAAATACGGATTTAAAAAAGTTTCTAAATTAGAATTTATTTACTCAAATTATATAATTATAATTTTTTTTTTAAATATATACACTTTAAAAATACGGAACAAAACAATTTGGAAGAAGTTTTTTTAAAAAAAAAAAAA
>CAIGRH010030249.1:0-10089 GCA_903798295.1 Fraxinus nigra | reverse complement strand
AAAATATTAAAAGGAAAAAAAAAAGAATTTGCTAATTTAAAAAATATATATATTTCATTTTCTTAATTATCAATTTAAAATTATTTATGTCATTTTATATTTAAAAATTAAAACAAAAGAAAAATATTAAAATAAAAAATAATACAAATATTATTTAATTACATTTGAAAAAAGTAAAGATTAGTTTACACAGAATATTTAATTAAAGAATTTTAAATTAATTAAAATGTTAAAAGGGAAAAAAATAAGAATTTGATAATTTGTTAAAAAATAATAAAATTAAAACAAAAAGAAATTATTAAAATAAAAAAGAATACAAATATTATTTAATTAAAGAAATAATTATAAAAACAAAAAAATGAATTAAATACATAGTAAAAATATTTTTTAATATTCTAAATATTAAATTATTAATAGCATTAATAAATCACGTGGGCCGACTTTGTCTGGGCCAAAATATTTGGCCCAGATAGTTGATAACAGCTAGCTCAAATGCCGGCAGTTAACTATCGGTATTTGGGCCAGCTATTAACAGCCATGCCTTAAAAAATGTTGTGAGAGTTTTGCTTTTCTTTAATTGAGGGTATTTTTGCCTTTTGTTGTATAAAGTTATATTTTAACTTTTTCATTTTTTTAATCTATTTACATGTCAAGGGCCAAAGTGAAAATATGGACTAGTAAATGAGCCATTTTCACGTATTTCCTCTAGTAGAATATGAAAATATGCTCATAATATAAAATATGAGCAAGTAATATTACAAATTTCAAGTTGTGAATATATTAACTACATGTAATCATATATTAGATGTATCCAATAGATACAAATAATATATAAATGGTCAACATAGAGGGTGATGAACCTCATATATCACCCTAATTAATTTTTAAAAAATACAGAAAATTCAGTTCCAATTTTAGATAGTGAAGTCTACTGGTCCGTTACCTTGAAAATGAACAACACGTGAGGGTTCATTATATTGAAATTTTTTTTGGTCTTTCAATGAATATTTTCAATAATTATTCGCTTCATTATTGATCAAGGATGGTCTAATCGATCATGCTAAATAATCAGATCTTCAGAATGATGAACTTCTGGTTCAATATATTATTTATTTCAATTGTACTAATTTTTTTTGATAGAGTATGACCCAAATTCATGTTGGGATTAGGATATGGTTGGTAAATCGATAAAAAGAACAAGGGTCCTCTCGATTTGGAAGTCCGATTGAAAAAATGGATCAAAATTCATTTAGGATTGGAAGTTTGATTGATAAAAGGGTTTTATATAATTGAAGACTTGGTTTTGGAGTTTTGGCGGAGAAAAGATCTTCACAATTTTGTTAGTTGGCCGCTAGCTTTATCACTTGAGCATCGAGGGTGAAAAAAGAACAGGGAGCTGGCGCCCATCGAGCTCTAATGTTTCGCTCATGCAGCGGAGCTACAGTTCGCTGCCATTTGAGCGACAGTGTTATCCGAGTGGGAATCATTTTTCGATTCTGACTCGTTTTTTGAGTTATATTTTACCTAAAATACTAGTAATGAGTTCCTATATATACTTCACGTGATGTAGGCTCTTTAGAGATTCGACATAACCATTAGATCATTTTTGTATACGTTAAAAATTTGAGAGAATTGTTTAGATTTAATTTACGAGTATTAAGTCTTGTAAAATAATTTTAGTTTCGTAGAATATTGAAATCTTCCTCTTCTTCCACATATTTTTTTTGCTCGTGGGATTCATTATTTTTCAGATTGCTCTTATTTTCTCGTCTTTATTATTTAGCCTGGTTCTCAACAAATTCCTATCAAAGCAAATTGATATTCTAACAATCGGTATTAGATCCAAGATTTTTTTGGCGATTTCTTAGGAAGTCCAAATTGGTTATTAAATTGATGTTTGAACAAGGTCAATTGTTTTAGGAATGGTAACGACAAAATTTGAGATACCGCTTTTGGATCGCAACAGTAGATTTTCTTTGTGACAAATTAAGACGCGAGTAGTTCTTGCTTAATTGGATTTGGATGATGCTTTGTTAGGCTCTTCAAAGGCGCTTCCCGTGAGTATAAATCTTAACATTTTAATGGATGTTGGTTGAAATGTAGATAAATAGTTTAACACTATTGCTTGTTAAACTCCACCAATTAATTTAATTGAGAATAAAATACTTCTCATTTTCTGTTTAGAGAATGTTATTATGCATCATGCCAACATCATAATTTTTCCCATTATAATTAGCTCATGGTGGGAACCTTATTTTCTATCTACTTATTTTGATAGTATAGCATATGTAAAACTGATCCATCATAATGCACTGATATGAAAAGTAAAGAACATTGAGAATAAACGATATCTCAAATGAATGATATTGTATAACGCAGTTTGTTGATTGTCATTTGATTGGACAATTTTCTCAGCATTGTACAAATGTATTATTATCTAGATTCTCGTAAAAAACATTTCGAACTATAAGTTCAAAGGATAATTCATTTAAATTTATTTACCGACTAAAGATGTTAATAATCTTATACACCAGTTTTAACCACTCCAACTCAAATTGACTCGTGGAAAGACAATTCACTAATATTATATGTGATAAATTTATAGTATTCTTGAAGCATGATGATATTGGATTCTAATATAAAAATCTCCAAACAAAAATGGAGCAATTAACAAAGATGGTCATGTTAAGAAGGTGATCACGTACTCAATGAAAGAGCTTTACAAGCGGCATTGCCTTCTTCACTTACACACGTATATACTCTTGATAAGTATTTATATATAACAAATTATAAAACTTCAGAAGAGGTTTAAGTACCTGATATGTTGAAAATTGAAATATTCCAATAAGTTATGTTATTATAGAAAAGAATAGAATCGAAAAAGAAAAAGTTGTTGACAACTCTTTTACACATGATGTATTGCATCATATAGCGAGAAATTGAAATAAATGCGTTGAAATACATTGATCGAAGTAATGATTGACCAAATAAAATGGATGTAACCCTAATTGAATTTACCAGAGAAACATGAAATTTCTAAATCTATAGTTTGAACACCTAAAGGTGTATGCTTATGTGAAATGAAAATGGAAAAAGTAAAATCGTAATATGAAATGTACAACTTTTTAGATAATGAATTTAGCAAAAATTTGTATAAATAGATAAATTATCATGTGGTGTATGTAATAACAAGCCTCTACTTTATTAGTTGAAATGCATGGAATTTGATATGCATATAATAAGTTTGACTATAGTCAATTCATCTGTCATGACTGTTAATGTTATCTTGAAAAATATAATATGTCTGAAGCATATAATTCAAATGATATTATCACGAGGGAAATAATACACACTATACTCTTTTTTCCTTAACCAAGGTTTTGTCCCACCGTGTTTTCTGCAAGATTTCTAATGAGGCAGCTTTTGTAGCGCAATCAAAAGAATAATGTACTATTTTCCATTCATTAGAATATTTTCTAGAAGGTTTTTCCTAATAAGATTTTAATAAGACATATTCTTTGTATATTGAATGCCTATAACATACAAGACATTTACCCTCAAAATCTCCTATATGTATGATACTCAACAAGAGATCGGCAAGAGCTATTTTTCGAATCGTCATATTACTATAATTATCAAAGATTGATAAATATATCGTATGAAAAATAGTGTTATTTGAATACTATACAGGAGACATACTTCATTAGAAATCGCAATATTTAAGAGATTGACATATAAGACAGTGATTAACTGAAATAAAGGGGAGGAATTGTACTATTTTTTCTTCGATCAAGTTTTGTCCCACTATATTTTCTTGACAAGGTTTTAACGACGCATCATTTTATTACTCTAAATTATGTTTACTCATTTTTTCATTTGTTGGTATTTTTGTCCTATCAAATTTTTGCCAAATAATGTTTCGATGAGATAGTTAATGTGTAAATAGTCACTTAAGGAGGATAGTTGTAAATAAAGTAGTATTTTATGAATAACTTTTATACCTCTGTGGCCTTACTCATTATGACTGTTGTATTCCTTATAGTCCTAAATTTTTTTTCTATAAATATGAGATTTTTGGTTCTCAATAAACACGCAAGTCTATTGACTATTTGACTTCTCTTATTCTCTCTTTTTTCAAACAATAACAATTTATTTATAATTTGATACTATTTTAGTTTCTATAGTATATATTTAACCCCTGTTTGAGTGCGATTTTTATCCCTTTTTAGCAAATTTTTGAATGTTGGCACGGGCACGTGTCCTATTGTTGCTGCAATTATTGACAACCTTAGAAATAAATTTTTGAAAATGCTATTCTCTTGAGGAGAATGAATTATTAAATGTTAAAAGGGTACATAGGTGATTTTGCTTGGTTCAGTTAATAATTGTAGCTGGTATGTAGCTTACATACACTGTATAACGGTAAAAAGTCTACTGCAAATTGGATAAAAAGTGTTGTCAACAGGGGCGCAATACTTATTTTTATTTAATGCCCTCATTATCTTGTTTAATAATTTTTTTTTTTTACATATAAAATTTTCTCAATAAGCAATAAAATATAATCTCTATAAATTAAAAGGTTGAGACCAGAAAATTTTATTATAATATAGAGGTAATTAATTTATAGAGGATTAATTCATCCATCCAAGTTGAGACCGAAAATTATACTAAACAATATGGTAAAAATAGTGATTATCTTAACTGCTAGACTAATCTAAATAAATTACAAACTAAAGTCTGCATTCTTCACGTTGTTTTTTCAATAGAAAAAAAATGCATTTACATATCTGCAAGGATATGAATAGCTGCTGATATATTGCATTAAAACAAGTTCTTTGGCTCCAACATAAGGACAAAAAACTCAGGTTAATGACATGAAATAATCTGTTACTGTGAGGGTATAACTCAGCTAATTCAAGGTGAAAAGAGGTATACAAACAAAGAGACACATCGTCATTCATCAACCTATATTCTAAAATGACTTGTCTTATTCTGGAAAGAGATGAACCAATCTCTGCAAATTCGCACAGACGGTATACTCCGAAAACTACCTCTGAAACGTCTCACTGAGCAGCCTTCGGAGCTTTAGCTGGTAGGATATTATCCGGAAGAATAAGTTCCGGCGGAGTTTCACGGACGACACCGATCATTGAATCATATTCCTCGTCACGATGGGCGAATTTTTTTCGCAGCATCTTTTCAAACTCGATCTCATCAAAGGGTTTTGCATTTTCAGCAGCATGGACCTTTGCAAGGTTTATATAATTGGTGGCTGACTGGGAGATGAAGGCTATCTCTTCGTCCGTAAGTTTCCTGAGGAACTTGGCCGGATTACCTCCCCAAACCTGCAATTTGAAAATTCCAATGATTGGATTGGATAGTTCTACCACTTTTAAAGTAACATAAATTCATCTTTGGTAGTATTGGGTGTAACCAATAGTTAACATTTAACAAGATTTTTAACCTCTTTTCTTCTTCCTTAATACTAATCAATGCTATCCCATTCTCCCTCCCAAACATGCCATAAGCACATTTTGGAACACAGTATTAGATAGGACAAGAAAGTATTATAGACAACAATCTAACTTGTTTTTCTTGATTGTCCAGTGCTGTAGAATCTACCTACCAAACAGCCATAAGATCACAATTACATACAACTGCACTGAAGAAACAACTGATCAAATCAGGTATTCAGATAATTGACTAAGTTCATAGCAAGGCCCTTGGTGAGCCGCTAGCATAAACTCGGTTATCAAAATTCTCATAAAACTGAAAATTTGATTTCCATTTTGGAAATTAAAATGCACTACAGCTTTAGCATATAAGTTTTGTCTCTTGATTTTTGAATTGTGGACATTTAGAAGGTACCTCCCCACAAGGGACCCGCGTATTCTGTCGCACGAGGGCTCCTGCAGCAACCATGGCACGTTTCTCTACAACCACTCCATCAAGCAATGTCGCACCCATACCAACAAAAGCCTCATCCTCGACGGTGCAGCCATGTACAACAGCACTATGACCTGTGTGTTCAAATCCCAAACCCAATCAACTCTGAAGCTGTTGCAATCTAATGTGGAAATCAAAATAAAATGCCAGAAAGTCAATTCTGAAACTAATCTATAAAAAGAAGACTACTGGCAGGGTGCTCACCAACGGTGACATTATCTCCAATGATGGTTGGAAGCACCTTCCCACTTAGATTAGATTTTGCTACATGCACAAGGGAATTATCTTGAATATTAGTTCCAGACCCAATACTGATGCTATTCACGTCCCCTGGCAGAAAGGCACGTTTGATTAAAAATTAACCAATAAAAGAAGACGAGAGAGATTACAATTAGACGTGACAGAAGCTTTCAACATGGAAAATACAACGCCACATGCAACAAATACTAAACAATCCATTTATCAAACAAAATTAGGTTATTTTGAATATAAAATTTGGATTTCACAGTGTTGTGTAAGTTAATTTTCAACATCAACGTAGTATATATTTAATTAGAGTGCAACTACCATGAAGTTCTGAATGAAACATCTACCTCTCACAACACAGCCATACCAAATGGATGATCCTCGTCCCACTTGAACATCCCCAACGATTGAGGCACTTGGGGCAATAAAAGCATCCTTATCAACAACCGGAGCTTTGTCGAATATGTTCATTAGAGTTCGATGCCTAGACACTAAATAAATATGCATTAAATGAAAGAACATAAAATACAGAATAAGAAAGGAACAAAATATTCAAAGTTAGCTACAAAGGAAGCTAGCCACAACAATTTGCTACGCGGATACTTCAGAGGTACCTCAGGCATGTCAGAAAAGGTCCGAGGTAGTAAATTCTAGGTGGAACTTGCAAAGTATACAGCTTTGAGCTAATGACTACACCTCAAGATCATGAGTCACACATTTTGTGCTTGCCCTCAACCACGGTGGTGAAGCTTTAGTTGGAATGAGCTTAAGCTCTTGCTTGTCAATGCTATTCATCACAGCTGAAGCATCAACATTCTTAATGTTTTAAGTGCTCACAAATATCCTACTTCGAAAATGTGGTCAAGAATAAGTTATAATAACTTCTAGCAAACAAATTACTGTAGATCCAAACGTGATTTTTGTTTTACCACTAACCGAAATGCTTCAAGCACATTGTCGTTCTTCAACAATGGATGTGCACCTGATTATATTGCATATACCAAAGAAGTATATCCAAGCAGATCCATTGTATAACTACTTCAAACTGAGCTGAGTCTATTTCCATGAACACCATTTTACCATACATGAAACAAAATATACAAGTAGGAACATTTTAATTCTGTCCTTCTATCCTAATATTAGGAAATTTAATGGTCGTGCAAAAATGGCATAACACCTTTTCCTATTCAAGTCTACATATACATATATGTCAGAAAAGTCTGTTTCTTATGTAATAGGGAAATTGCAGTCACACTCCCCAGTCTCTGGGTGGATTGAGAAATGGCCGCCCATTCTATTTTCTTTGTAAACGGGTAACCAAACTTGTAATTACCTAGCAACTAGGTTCCTTCTAAGCAAGGGTGGGCAAAATTATCCGAAACAGATAGAATCAGACCTAAATTGTATGCTTCGGTCTATTACTACAAAAATAAATAAACCACGAATCAGCTAGTTTGAGCCTGCTCTCAGCTTTCTAATTGAAACTGTCAAACCGAAAAAAGAACTGGCTCATTGATATAGGTTCCATATCATAATAGACATTAGGTCCACTACCAACGTTAATCACTTTAAATATATCTCTCTCTCTCTCTCTCTCTCTCCCTCTCCAAATCTCCTTTTTTTTCCTACTAAGGGCAACTAATTCACCATCAAGATGAGAAAATAAGAATCATTTTCTCTGGTTGTGATATGGAAGTTGTTGCGAACATAATTGGTGTGTGAGTGTATCCCTTCTCTATTTGATCCTATGAAGTTCACTCTAAGAAATCTCGTTTTTTTCTAGACCGATTTATTCCCAAATCTCAGATCTACGCACCTCTCTCTCCCTCCAACTCATCCTTTTCTAGGTGTCAGATATGTTTTTATGACTAGCGCATTATATCAAATCTAGGAATTCTTCTTGCTTAATTCTTTTCTAGAATGATTTTTGCTCTTTTTTTTTATTTATTTTTTTATTTTTGGAGGAAAAATTGCTCTTTTGGTATACAGCAACACATGCTCTAAACAGATTCAGCTCAACAGAACTGAAACAGAAACGAGTGACTCCGATTCTCATCCTTCAACTAAACAGAGTGATTCTGTTCGAGAAAACCCATAATGAAACTAGTTTGGTTGAGCATTCCATATTGAACCGTACCGGGCCATGCCTACTTCTAAGGCATTAAATCCATTGAAAAGTCAATGCTCCCCTCATGTCCAAATAAATAAAAACTATAAAGGAAAATCCCTCCTAAACCTCCACTGTCCATGAATAACTAAAGAGAGAAGCAAAGCAAATTTACCATGAGCCAATGTCCCAGTTTGATTCCCTTATCTTTTATGCATTCTAAACTGTTTATTCCAGTGTATTCCCCAAACTAATTTCAGAATCTCCATAACTAATCCTTTGTTGATAGACATGCTATAGCACTATCAGTGATTTTTATATAGTAATTAAGTCTTTATTATCCGAATTGATGGCATTTACTGAAAAATAACATGTCCCTCATTAACATGAGCAAGGAGTTCATCTCTCTCTCTCTTGCCTCTTTATTAGTGCTTCTGTGTCCTGTCCTTTCCAACGGTAGAGCACAACCAAAATGAAAAGAGCCCAGAAAAGATTATTTGAACCCTTCTTTCCCTGAGCAGCTCAAACCTAATTGACACCTCTAACATCAATTTTTGTAGCTCTAAACAAGCAATTACACCGATTACGACGTTAATGAGTAAACTGCAACCAGAGTACATTTAAGTATCAAATTCTTCAGAACTCATGGCATCTCTCATTATATTGCTTTCGCGTTTTCTCACCTAAGTTTCTTAAGACAAACCTACTTCACATTTCTATTTCTGTATAATATTCCCTTCTTTTCAACGAAAGTTTAATTTTGAAGACAACCCACAGATCATTTTCCTATCCCATTTTCCACTCAACAAATTACTGTAATTAAAGAGCTTAAATGTGAAGCCCAACAATAATTTACATTCTTACTATGTGTCAAAATACAACAACACATAAAAGTTGATCAAAAACTAAAACCAGGAAATGCGTGATCTAGGGTTTTTTAAGAATAAAAAAACTAGAAAAATGGCCGTACGTTGTTCTTGGAAGTAGTAATTTCCTTGGAGGCGACAGCCGAGACGATCCATTGCTTGACCCGTCTCTCGAATCCAAAATCCCAATGTGTAAACTACTCTACCCAAACTCCCCATTCTGACTTTACGTCTACTTCTTCTCAGATTGTTGATTGATCAGGTAATCTAATCTCCCGCTATTGGATGGAAAAAAAAAAATGGCTTTTCAGCCGTTCGTGCAATTTGTTAATGGGAGACTGGAGATGGAATATTACTGGGTGCAGGGTCGTCAGCTGCAAAGGGACCTGAAAGGGTATATCGGTGTTGGAGGTTGAAATTCTACTTCTTATTCCCATTTTTCTACTCATTTTCAACTACATATTTTTTAATAAAATAATATTTTCCATTATCATAATATTTTTTTTTTAACTACACATTTTTTATTAATCTATTGGCCTTGATGATAAGGGGTCCACGATGTTTTAATGGGCATGGCCCCTCCATTGAGTTTGGAGGAATTAAACTAGTCAAACGGCTTCAAGAAGAGCTTATATGAGCTAGAAGTTTTTCATTGACAGCTTTTTGTTTTTGTTTTTGTTTTTGGTAATTGTCACTGAAATTTCGTCAAATGTATACGTAGGGTTGGACATGAGTCGATTCGGTTCGATTCTAATTAATTTTTTTAACATTTACAGCAACACTACATAAATACAACTAATGACATGTTTATTCGTAACTTTTACAAATTAACGTAGCCCAATTTAAAAACATATAAATAACAAGATGTCCAACTAAAATTAATTCAATGTATACAAATACCAAAAAGTAGATACTAATATTAAA
>CAIGRH010030242.1:0-10395 GCA_903798295.1 Fraxinus nigra | reverse complement strand
TTTCAGTTGCTGGAGCATTTGGGATTGGAGCTGGTGTATGGTATCTGAGGAAGTTGAGAGCAAAAGCGCCCGTAACACATGGTGTTCAAAGCAATGAGAACAGACTTTTCTGATAGCTTTCCCTTGAAGCAGCAAATCAAAATTACTTTTCTCTTTTCTTCTCTATACTTTTCTTCTTGTTTTTTTTACTTTGTCATTGTAAAGAATGATTTTGTACTCTTCACCCTTCTAGTTTCATACACTATACTTGAAATTCTAAAACCAAGTTGCAAATCAAATTCTGTTTGATTATTGGAAACTTGAAAAACTGCAGTTGGAAATTTTACACAATTGGACAACCAAATTTGGAAGCAAAAAGCACTGTGCTAAAACTAGTGCTAACACGAAAAACTAATCACCTGCCCAATTTCTGTAAGTGGCTGGTTAAATACATAAATAGAAATATTTACATGAATCAACATGCTTTAGTACTGCATCTCAAAGGGCCTGCATCTGACGTTAGAGCTAGCGCCTTTGACCCGTCTGCGACCGGAAACGCCTGGGACTTAGTGTAACCAGGTGCAGTACTTCCCCATCCTGATTGAATAAAATAAGCTCCATTCACAAATCTGTCCTTGGATGATCTCCATTTCCAGTTCTTCCACCCATTCTTCACCTCTCTCTTTGTAATCTGTTTTAATGTCAAAGAATCTCATTTAAGTACAATTAATGGGAAAAAAAGTGATTAATTTTTAATATATATTTAACTTACTTGTTTTAAATAAGTGTTTTTGGGAGCCATGTAGTAATTTCCTTCACTAAAAATGGTTGGATTAGCACTGCCACCAATAGCATACATTTCCCACGAATCATATCTATTGTTGGCGACATGAGAGTAACCTAGCCTGACCCTGCTTCCCAGGATTAATTTATGTACATGAAATTAATCATTTTCTTATAAAACAGATTAATTTAAAGTACCTAAAACTCGAAAAACATAGTAACTTAATTACCTTGGCATCCTTTGAACTAAACCAGGGCCAAAATGATTGAACGCAACTGTCACTTTCATAACTTTGTCCTCTGTATTCTTATCGTCGTGCCCAAATAACATAACCTGGTATTATAATCTAGTTCCGTTCAGTACTACGTGGCAATAACAAGAATTCCTAAAAGTTCGGAAAAAAATGTGGTTACTTACTTTATCATGTTGGGAAAAGAAGTTGTTAGAGATGGTAATGGCAGTTGAAGCATGGATTACATCAATTAGGCCATCGGCGCTGCGTGCAAGGAAACAGTGGTCAATCCATACATCAGTCGAGCCAAATATATCGATGGCGTCCCCATCGGAGCCTCTGCGGTGACCAACATGGGTCGGGCTGTTCCGAACAAGGCCGGACTGTCCCGGCTTACAATCATGAATGCTAATCCCATGTATAATAACATGACTAACATACTGTATTGTAATGCATGGACCATAAGCGATTTCCACTTTCACCCCTCTTCCATCAATGGTCTTAAAACTGTTTATCATAAGCTCATTTCTAAGAGTAATTACCATGTCTTTTGCAAAGATGATCCACAATGGCTTTGATTGGATCACACCGTACCGGAGTGTGCCTGGTTTAGGATTAGCAGGATCGTCCGATGGATTCGTTACCACATACGTCGCCCCTTTCTTTCCTCCGATAGCGTTTTTGCCAAAGCCTACGGCGCAATCCGCCAGTGCACGGCGGTTGGCCACCCAATTGGCTTTTCCCCGCCAACAAGTGTCTATAACATTCATGACTTTCTTGTTTGAATAATAATCAGCTAGTAATGGGGATATGCTTAAAACTAGAAGACTGAGAATCAGTGAGAGGTTGGCTGTGGATGCCATTAATTTGTCTAGTGAGAATTTAGGTAACAATGTGTTACGAAAATAGTTGATTTGTGTACATATATATGTGAAATATTGTAAAGGTGGTGGCCACGTTAAATATGACTGTTTCTTTGGGTTTTTGGCTAAGATTCTGAGGAGAAAATAGACGTGATGGCACGAGCTGAAGGGCTATTGACTTGTACAAAAACAAAGGTTTAGCCACTGAAACTGGAGTTTATTTAGTCTATTTGCGCCTCATTTTTTGTGTAAAATACATTTTTGAATAATTGATTGATAGAGAATGTATGGTTAAAAAATAAAGAAATATTTGAGTTTGCGTGTAATATTATTATTATTATTATTATTATTATTATTATTATTAGTATTATTTTGAAGAATACGTGATTGAAAAAAAAAAAAACGTATTTTGAAAAAAACAGAGATCAAACAATTGTTTAGTATTTGACCTTCTAATCTTTATATGGTTTATTATTTGACCTTCTAATCTTTATAATAAAGTTCTTGAGTTCGATGAACGTTGTTCATTGATAAAGTTCTTGAGTACATATATTATCTTTATAATGGTAGAGTCGGATAAGTATTTTATACATGAACTAAAAACTATATATATGCTCATGTTTGGTAGATTTTAATTTAAAGTCAATAATTAATTTTATCTACATATTTATATCAAAGTCAAAATCTAGACCTGTTTGGTAGATATTAAAATCAGATTTTAATATATTTTAATAAAGTTGATGAAATATGTTGTTGAAAAATTGTGGGATTCAAAAAGTATAAATAAAATATATTATTGACTTTCACTTAGATTAAAATCCAAATTTAAATTTCTACCAAACAGGATCTACTATAAAAATCTGATTTTAATCCCCACCAAACAGGGCGATATAGTATTCATTTTGTGTAACATCTTTAGGAATGCAAAGTGATGAGGAATAATTAGAAGAGAAAATAAAAAATCAGTTGAAAAAAAGCAAAAATAAGAAAGATATATGAAAATTCACACATCTTCGGCTCCGTTTGGTTGACGTTTTCAAACTTTCATGATCAAATTTCATCATTTAAGGATTCGTTTTAGCATTTTTCTGTTTTGAGATAGTTTAAAGTTATTTTTGTCATTTTTGTATTTTTTTTAAAATTTTATTCAGATTTGTCTACTAAATTAGAATTTCGATTTGATTATAACTCGTTTTGACTTTTTAAATATGTATTAAGTATTTGAAAGCCCTACATTTATTTTTTATTAATAATATTCAGTTTTCCTATCATCTGATAGATTTTAATATTTCTCACATCAGTTTGAGCAAAATTCGATGTACTTGTTCATGACCTAGAGTACCTGTAAATCTAATCAATTTATATCGATAATAGTACATTTCAACTCGACTGCCCTCTTATTTATTACATACATTGGTAACAAATACATTAAACCCTTATGTGGTGGGGATCAAAACCAAAATCAATAATTAATTTCGATCACATATTTTATGGATCAACAACTATTGAAAAAAAAATATTTCATAGTTTTACATATGATTTTATTGGCTTACTTAATATAAAGATTGATTTTTAAATGTCAATAAAATTGTCAAAACGTGAAAACAAAACGCATGTCCAAACAGGCAGTCAATTCCAAGTGACTGAACGGTAGGTTATGCCAACAAAAATTTACAACTGTTTATACTTGAAGCAAACTGTTATTCTTCAACCATATTTAAGGAAAAACAAACCAGAGTGAGTAATCAATCCTATTTAAAGATCAAGTTGCTTGACGTGAATTAAGAATGGTGATTCTTAATCTAAGTGTTGGTTGTGGTCGAGTACAATAGTAAAGTGGCAATAAAGTCAAAGATCGGAAGGTTTGATTTCACTTTTACAACAAGTCAAAAGAAGGAAAAATCGATTGAATTGTTCTTAGATTTCTTTTGATTGTTTTTATGTTAATTTTGTGAAATCACAAAACTGAGATTATTATATTTTTGATCGTTTGATTTAGTGGATTGTTGACGGGGTCCGTGGATGTTTCCATTCGGGGTTTACCACGTTACATCTGGTATTCATTTTTTAAATGTTAGTTATTTTTTCGCAATTAATTAAAATCTTAGAACACATGTACAATCTACACGTTGCAGTCAGAACTGTTGAAAAACTGGTTATATGATATTCTGACTGCGTGATGTCCACTTTTTAAAATAAATAATTGAAACGAATTTTTAATTTCCTAGGTTTTAGAATTTACAAGAACTTTTCAGTCGCACATTTTTATTAACTTTTATTAAAATATACTAAAAACACGATTTTAATCCCCCACCAAGTGCTAATCAATTACTTCCTTTCTTGCACCTATTGTTGCAACCTCCACAGTGCTTTTTGTTGAGCGAAGGATTCATACACTGTCCTTTGCAACAAATTCCTGAGAATTTTCACTTGTTCCCACATTTGCCACAATTCAGTATCTTTTGCGACATTAACACATTTTTCAATCTGTTCCAGGACTGCCCTTAATTCGACAAATACTAGGATAGTTGTTGCATGTCAGTCATTGTGACACGTAATTTTTGAGCAAGAAAATGACTATAACCCACGAAGTGAACGTTTTTCATGTTTTCATTGTTGCGCTCGTCGAGGGGATGAGGATAATTATCTTCTGCTGATGCTACTGAAAGAGTAAAGGCTAAGGCCATTACCAATATTCCCAACACGAAGAAGACCTGCAAAGATTTCTTGGCTTTTTGTGTTTATTAATCTTACTGGATTTTAAGATGAATAAGAATGCAGATTACAAGTGCAGAATTTACAAGTCTTGCTTTTTTCTGGGTGGTCTTGATTCAAGTGACTGCTTCAAGTTTACTGTAAGATCTTCTTGTGCTGAAGGAAACAGTTGATTGCTGATGGAAAAAGTTGCTAATTGCCAGAGGATCTGTACCCCCATTGTGAAATAAACAACAAAAGAATTTGTATACATGGGAACAAACCATGGGAATTTGTATATCGAATTAAGTCCTAATTCCTTCTTACTTCTTTTGGGAGCAATAATAAATACTGCGAAATTACAAGACTAACAAAGAAGACGTGCACACTTAAAGTGGCTTGCCCTCAAGGTGAGAGTTGTGTACAGCTGCCCACTAGTCATTGCAGGTTTTTCACTCACCTCGCATTCAATATAGAACCCCTAAAATAGTTTATATCGTAGAAATATTAAAGCGATCCAATACATGTATGGAATATCCAGTATAGTCCTGGTCAATTTACGGTCGATGATGAGTGCATAGTATAATTGGACTCTACACAGTCCAACATTTTGTGCATTATTTTAATGCCATGCTGAAGCATTATGCAATAATGTTGATGAAACATGCGCGAAAAAATACTTCTTGAATGTGGTAATGCTATTATTTCTATTTGAAGAAGCCAACAAAGGGTACAGGAAAAGGAGGGATTTCTATGAGATAGTTGGAACAGAAGAAAAAGAAAAAAGATGCTGAAGATTGGAATAGAATTGGATTTTGTTATATACTAAAAAGAGTAGTTGAAAAATGCTTCCCTGGTCTAATAAGCAAGGGATATATTCTTATTAAGCCAATGGTACTTAAATATACCAAATGTTGCAGTGCAAATGAAAATTTTGAGCTGTGCACTTTACTTTATGCAACTATTTGGAATCTGATAGTTTTGCTCACAGATTTCAAAAGGCAAATAGAGTACCAGAATAAAGACTAATATGAGACTAGTATCTATGATTTCCCCTTGTCTCATAGCGTTATGTATAATCTGGTACTCACCTTTTCTTGCTGCACAAACCCCTTCACTCGATGAAGAGTTCATTCTCACTAATTCGACTAAAAAGTCCCTTCATCGGGAAATTCACCATCAAAAGCGAGAGGAAAAGCATTCCATTGCACTTGAGAACCCAAATAATGGAGGGACAACTGACCTAGTTAGGCCTTGGAGGGCTGGACACTTGTCTCATCACCATCTACATTTAAGAACTGTAAGAGCTTGATCATTACTTCTTATTGTTGCTTCTATGTGATTGCAGTTTCAATATTGAGTCTTACATTTTATTATAAGTCAATTATCTGCTATGGCCTTATGACAGGCTCATGGAACTGTAAACATAATAGGATGGGGAATTCTTTTACCCATCGGAGTGATAATCGCAAGGTACTTCAAGAAACTGCCATTTAAGGGAAATGACTGGTATTCTCTTCATGTTGTGTCTCAATTATCAGGCTTTCTTCTGGGCACAGTTGGATGGGGACTTGGTTTGGCCATAAAAAATGCAGCTAAGGAAACCAGTATGAGTACACATGGAATTCTTGGTACCATAATATTTGCATTTGCCGCATTGCAAGTAAGAAAAAAATTATCTTTCTGCCATGCCAAGCCATAGATGTTCTACAAAATTCACTGTTGGTCGCTGAACTTGTGGAGAAATCTCATTTAGGTCACTATACGCGTACATGTGACTAATTCCCAATGAGATCTCGCTACAAGTTCAGTGAATTTTACCTGTTGTAAGAAACGAAGCCCTTAGCTTACATTTAATCAGTTGTTAGCCTTGTGTTTGCAGCCAAACGAAGGACATGAATGCCGCAAATACTGGGTGATATATCATCATATCATAGGGTATGCCCTGATTGTTATTATTATAGCAAATATATTTGAAGGGATGAACAATCAGAATCCTGCAGCACTCAACAAATTGAGATGGTTTTATGGTGTTACAGTGGGGGTTCTGGCTTTGACTGCCCTGGCTCTTGAAGTCAAAAGATGGATTAATTAGATTCATCTACATCTGGTTATTTTAAGTAGCTGACAAAATTCTTGAGAATTGTTCTCAAATGAATCTCTTTTATCATTTCTCCTTCCCCTGTTTCTGGAGATTTTTCATTCTAAAATGTTGCTGTCAATAAAACTCCACCATGCTCTTGATTTGACTGATAAGAAGGGGTATGCCCTCTTGAATGATATCCAGGCTGAATCTGATTAATGTAAGTTTCAAATTTAAGTTTAAAAAATCATTATTCTATTTTGACTTTAGATTCTTAAAGTAGCCTCGTGTTTGTTATAGAACAAGTTTATCCATCTAGACTGCTGATCGTAAGAAAAAATTAAATTGCATTAATAGACAAAGATTACCCATCGCTCACTCATCTATTCAAATTGTTACCCACCATCATTGGAGTGAAATATGTTATTTCCACTTGATGGAAATTACCATGTGTTCGACGGAAATCAGAAATGACACCGTGACAACGTGAAATCTTGCCAACCGGGTAAAATAGGCACCATGACGACAATTCAATTGTAACATTTGAGAAAACCTAATCGTGCCCTGATTTTGACGACAAAGTTCACCCACAAGCCCCAGATATGGAAGACAATCTCATTATTGAAGAAGCACGGTTGGACATGGAGGTAATTTTTTATCTGTTATGATGGTTACGATTAAATCTGTACATTTTTTTTTGTTTAATTTCTCTCTGCACCAGAGCATGTTGCGGTGGGATTGAATGCAGACCCTTCAGTCTAAGTGAAAAGGAGATACATACATTATTTTTCCAGTGAAGAAAAAAATTATCACTCTCCTACTTATGATGTTAAAATGGAGAAGTTCCACATTTAGAGGTGGGAAAGACTAAGGACATTGAGGAATCTAGGCAAGTCGTTCTGAATGATGAGGTTACAACTAGGTGAAAATTTAGGTTTACACCAAATGATGATTAGAGAGCACAGGCAGAGTGCAAATTAGACAATAAATGGAGGATTTGTGTTTCATGGAATTAGGAGAAGGGTTGCGTGCAATAAAGTCTAAGACTTTAGAGCACACTTGCAACTGGGACAGACAATACAAATAGGCACTGTAGTGCAAAGTACATAGATGAAAGGTAATTAGAGATTTTCAAAGTTGACCTTGATTGGAAGTCTAAACTGATTAGGAAGGTTCATTTTTGAAGGTCGATTCCAGCATTATAGGCTGGATTATAAAATGGATGGTTTAGTATTTTGATTATCCGGTTAGTATATTATTCTCATGTTGGACACTTGCAATTCAAATGTTGCACTCGTTTTTCGGTTTGCTTTCCTGGAATCGGAATTTTACATTTTTTGCTCAGAATTTTCATGTGCTTACTGTGTTTGGATATTATTATGTTCACAATAGTATCAGGTACTTATTGTGCTTATATTGTGCATACTGTCTGTTGGATGTGGAATGATGTATTGAGTTGTCAATAGCGAAGTTGCCTCGTACTGGTTCTGGTGAACTCATGCAGACAATGTGAACTCTGGTTTGATGGTTTTGATTTGCTGTGTACTTTGGCCACTCTAATTGCTGGTGGTTAAAGGTGGTGCATTATGTTTGGTAGTTTCTTTATATATGTTAGATTCTGACGCAAAAAATAATAATAAAAGGGTTTCGTTTGTAATACCCGAACGGGTGTTGCTTGACTTTCGTTCTAACGGACGTGAAAAATGTCGATGAGATTGAAGAATTACAAAGATTACGGAGATTGCATCTACTATAAATACCTATCTAATTGATTGTGAATTATGTAATTAGTCTTGTTACCCTCATGGTTTAAAAAGGCGGCAGTGAGGGGCGTGCCTCACCGTGAAGCGCATGTAGTATGCCTCGAGGCGGTATTTTTTAGGCTAAAAATATGAGGATCATGCCTCTAAATCTGAGGCGCACACTCATGGAGCATGAGGCATGCACCTCATTTAAAATTTGATTTTTCAATTGTATGAAAAGAATTCAAAAAGGGGCCCTTCCTAAAAAAGAAAATGGCTTATTTAAAAAGGCAGTTTGGGCTCAAACAAAACTTTAAAATATCTAGAAAACTAAACAGTAGCTAGAAATTAGAGGACCAAAAAAAGAACAGATTCAACAGAAATTCAAAAGTCAGAATTCAAGAAGAGTATCGTCTTCTTCATCGATTCATCAGGTATGTTTCCTTTACCTTTTCTTTTTCTTCTTCTTCTTCTTAGGGTTTAGTAAATCTACAATTAGTTGTTTCATCTACACATCTGGAAATTATAAATTTTATAAATGTTTTGATTTATACAATTAACATACACGATTTCATCCAATTACTTGTATAAACTCTAAAACTCATGTATACATACTTCTTAATCTGCAACATCTCTTCTATATCCACATATCATTGTCAAATCTTCATGCAACAGTACACTATACCCAAATTTATGTTGTTCCACCATAGCCAGCTTTCTTACAGGAAACAAAAGTGTGACTAGCCAAATTTGTTAAATAATCATCTCATTATATAATTTTTGTCTTGTATTATAGGATGGGAAAGAACCATTAAACGGATCCAGCTTGAAAGTATGGAAAATAAATTGAAAAGACGGGAGGTGATANTGTATCCATACTTTTTAATCTGCAGCATCTCTTCAATATCCCCACATCATTGTCAAAACTTCATGCAACAGTACACTATACCCAGATTTATGTTGTTCCACCATAGCAAGCTTTCTTACAGAAAACAAGTGTGACTAGCCAAATTTGTTAAATAATTATCTCATTACTTAATTTTTGTCATGTATTATAGGATGGGAAAGAACCATCGAACAGATCCAGCTTGGAAGTATGGAAAAGAGATTGAAAAGACGGGAGGTGATAAAAAGTCATACGTCTACATCGAGTGTATGTTTTGCAAGAAAACCATTACCGGAGGGGTGAAGCGGATGAAGGAACACTTAGCATGTACTCACAAGAATGTAGTCACATGTCTTGGAGTTCATGTGGATGTTAAACAAGAGATTGCGGAGTATATGAATGCTAGAAACATGAAAAGACACCTATCACAACAACAGTTTGAAGATATGGTCGAGCTTGGTTCTTATTATGAGAAGAATGATAAAGAAAAAGATTCTATGAGAAGCATTAGAGGACCAATGGATAGGTTTGTGTCAAACATTGGTGGCGATGATGAGACACATCCAAAGATGAAAAAGATGAGAAATGGCGTCTGTTTAGATTTTGGCAGATTCTTCTTTGAAATGCAATACTTTTCAATGCAGTGGAATCTCCTTCGTTTATCAGCATGTGTCGGGATCTTGGTTCATATGGTAGAGGTTTTCAACACCTTATAATGTACGAACTCCGGACATGAATTCTTAAAGAGGAAGAGGAATTGATGGGGAAAATAGTTGACGATGTAAAGGCGACATGGATTACAACTGGAGTTTCTATATTATCGATGGGTGGTCTGACATGAGAAATAGAAGCTTGATCAATTTTCTTGTGAATAATCTACATGGAACGGTATTTCTGAAATCTATTGATGCTTCTGATGCAATTAAAGATTTGGATCTCATGTTGTTTAAGAAGTTGGTGAAGAAAATAATGTTCAAGTTGTGACTGATAATGCAAGTGCATCCAAAGCTGCTGGGAGGAAATTGATGGAAAGACATAAACATTTATATTGGACTTCTTGTGCTGCACATTTCATTGACTTAATGCTTGAAAAACTTTGAGAGTTGCTACAACACAAACATGCATTGATAAA
>CAIGRH010030238.1:0-28975 GCA_903798295.1 Fraxinus nigra | reverse complement strand
AATTGTTGTTTTGATTTTAAATTAGGGCAAATTGAAGAAATTAGCATTTAATAATTTTTAACTTCAAAGAAAAAAAAAAAAAAAAGGACGCGTTTTAACGGTCAACAACAAGAAGTTAACTCACTTGACTTGGCGTTTTGGCCACGCCTCACGCTAAGACGCGCATTTTAGAACACGGAACGGAATTTACATAACACTATATATTTAACCCATTGATATTCATGCTAGGAACCCACAAAAGCCAGTAAACAAATAAATAAAAAAAAAAAGCAAAACTCCTCCTCCTTCCTCTTCTTCCACAAACTCTCTTTCTCTGCCTCTTCACCTTCTAGAGGGAGAGGGACAGAGAAAGGGGTGAGTGAGTGCTGATACACACGTCGGCGTACTATAGAACCAGGCCCTTCGATTCATCTTTCCTTTCTCAAATTTCAACTCTCCATTTCTTGATTGATTGATTCTCCCTTTTCACTTTCTCACTGATGTAAGTTCTTCGCGTACCTCCCACGGCATTCCATTGGAGAGAAATCACAAAAAAGCAAAGAACAATTTCTACTACGTTTTTGGGAGTAAACTAGAAATTTTTCCAATAAACTCCAAATTCTCTTCAATTTCAAATTAGAGAAGAAGAAAAATATGATGTGGATTATGAGATTCTCTGGGTTTTTCTCAGCAGCAACGATAATGATTGTACTCTCTCCTTCTCTGCAATCCTTCCCTTCGATTGAATCCTCCCTCAAATTCTCCTTTCGAAAGACTCCAGCATTTCACAATGCCGATCAATGTAATTACCCAACATTTGGAAAATTAGGCGTTTGCGATCCCTCTCTTATACATGTTGCGATTACCCTCGACGTTGAATACTTACGGGGTTCGATCGCTGCAGTTCATTCGATTCTGCAGCATTCAAAATGTCCAGAAAATGTCTTCTTTCATTTTCTTGTTTCAGAGACCACTCTCGAAACTCTAGTCCGATCCACCTTCCCCGAATTGAAATTCAAATCCTATTATTTCGATCCGGAAAAGGTTCGCGGATTGATCTCCAGTTCTGTTAGACAAGAACTAGAACAGCCATTGAATTACGCGAGAAATTACTTGGCGGATCTTCTGGAGCCTTGTGTCAGGCGGGTGATTTACTTGGATTCGGATCTTGTACTGGTCGATGATATTTCGAAGCTTTGGAGTACAAGCTTGGGGAAGAAGACCATCGGAGCACCCGAATATTGCCACACAAACTTCACCAAATACTTCACCGGATATTTCTGGTCCGAGCCGCGATTTTCCGGCGTGTTTTCGAGGCGGAACGCCTGTTATTTCAACACCGGAGTAATGGTTATAGATCTCAGTAAATGGCGGCGCTTCGGATACACACGGCGGATAGAGAAGTGGATGGAGATACAGAAGACAAGCCCAAGCCGAATTTACGAGCTCGGCTCGCTGCCACCGTTCTTGCTGGTTTTTGCTGGACACGTGGCGCCGATCGAGCATCGTTGGAATCAACATGGATTGGGAGGCGACAATGTGAGAGGAAGTTGCCGTGACCTGCATACCGGTCCTGTGAGTCTTCTACATTGGAGCGGTTCCGGCAAGCCGTGGCTCCGGCTCGACTCCAAGCAGCCGTGTCCCCTCGACTCATTGTGGGCCCCTTACGATTTGTATGAACACAGCTCCCATTTTTTTCTTCTGTGATTATACTATTGCAAATTTACACTTGGGCCACGTGTATGTATTATTTGTACACTAATTTTCTGAAAATAAAATGGAAATATTTTTTCTTGCCGTCTGACTGATTATTAGATAAAAGGCCTTTCATTTATGTTTTAATTTGGTGGTTATCGGCAACCTGGGTTTGGTGGCTACTGGCTAGTGATGGATACGGGAGGGAGGCTATGGATTTATTGGTGGCGGATTACTCTTGATGGTCAGGCAGAGAATATGGGCTGATAATAGTGTTAACGAGTTTGGGACCATGTTGACATGGGTATCAAGTAGCAACTCCTCATTACAATTACATGTTGATGTTTTTATTCACGACTACTTTATTGTGTAAGTAGCCTTCGAGGGGGGCTGCGAACTCTAGTAGTTGATAATTTTTATTTGTAAAGTCGATTAAAACTTGGCATAAGACGGTATTCCTACTCCAATTTTGATTGACAGCGTCACAATATCATAAAAAATTTATCTGATTTTCACAATAGGCTGCTCTTAATTCTGGTCTTTGATTAAATACTAATTTGGTTCTAGAACACGTTTATAATTAGTAGAAAATGTTCCAAATGAATTAAATTAAAAATAAAAGGCGTAAATCCACAAAAAATTATAGCAGTTCACATTCAACGTGAGAGTTATATCTTTCTTTCTTTTTTCTCTAACTCCTCGAATCTTATCCATTCGCATAGATCACTTTGATAGAAGTTAGTTTTAGAGGGAAGTTATGAACTAATCGTTCATGCATAACTTCCATGCCAATGTTAGCACGGTTAATGACTATCAACTACGGATTGGTTTGAAATTATTCAAGATTATACATGAATGATACTCTTTTGACTCTTTCTTTTAGCCTTATATCTCTTATACCTAAGAGTTCTCCACTAGTAGAGTTTTTCCGAAAACTTTATTTATTCTGATATCTATGCATTTGCCGCCATTATATGTTTTCACTACAAGGAGTACAAGTTTTTTCAATGTCTTACATGCAAAATCTTGGCGACCATCGCTCAACTACGACCTTATATCAAATGTCAATTCGAGGTCGAAAAAATAAATATAATGTATGCTCCATTCAAGTGGCCATATCACATTTTCACTGTTGATATGTGCTGCTATTGCTGCTCATTTAAAGTGAGATAAAAAAGCAGCAGTTTTTTGGGTCCATACGTGGCCTTTTTGTCTGATCTCACATGAATGTGGTTGACTAAATCTTGTTTACCTAACTTCTTGATTGTAAGTTTGCAACTGGAGTCAGGAATCAATAATGACAGTTCAATAAAGTGATGTCTATCAGACCAGTGAGAACTTAAAAAGACAAATATGCGTAAGAAATTAGGGTCTCAGTGGACTGAAATTGCTGTAAACAAACAAATCATCAGAAAACATAATAACTAAACTATCACCACTATAATGTGTCAAGTCAAATATTTTCAGTTTTGTTCATATATGGGACACAATTATAGTATGTAAGATTCATATGAACACATGAATGAAGAAAAGAATTATAGGCCACATGACACTGTATTTCTAATTCAACAAATGAACAAGAAAAGAAATTGACTATATAGCACGTGCAAGTAAGCACAAAATGAATCACCAGAATCAACTACAAATGAAGTTGACCAATTCTTAAAACGAGGGTACTGGATGGATGATAACAGAAAGATAAACGTATCCATAACAGAAAGCCAACGTTTACATAGAATGCTTTGTTGGCTGTAACTGGATGGATGAAAGTTGCCCAGGAAAGGCAACACAAGATACGCTTATGGTAGCTCGAATCTCAGATTACCTTGGCTTCCATAAGGAGGGTATATGTACACCGTGAGCAACGAAATGATAATGCAGATGAGTCCCGACCAGAGGAATACTATAGTTGGAATCTTCCCCCTTTTTCCCATCAATCCCTTCGCAAAGGGGTAAAGATGAGAAAGAACCCAAAAGCTGAAGAAAACACCTCCAAGAAGTTTGCTCCACTGTGGGAAAGGACTATACACCGTTCTAGAAATAGCCACGCCGATTGCAATCACATTGAACATGATGATTGTGATTGGCGGGATCATCAAAGTTGTCCATCTAAACTCATATAACTCAGCAAATTCATCATCTCCATCATCCGGTGCTGTAGATTTTGACGTTAATGTGAATGAAATTTCAATCCCAGCTATGACTTTTAATAATCCTTGAACTACAGCTGCAGGGTGTGCACTTGTTCCACCGATCAACCAGAACTGTTCATTTCGCCACCAGTCATGGAGGGTGATTCCTGACCACCTGATTTCGAGGAGTGCAAGCATGCAAAGAGAGAGTGTAATGGCTAATAAGAAAACGAGAAAAGTCACGTCAAGGGATTGGACGATGAACTTTCCTGAGAAGAGTGAAAGTGCAGGCAGAACGCAATAAACAAGGAGGAAGATTGAAGTGAAAGGGTATAGTCCAACGTTGAAATAAGCCACCCTTTGTAGAAACTTCATTCTTGGACTTGCGAATAAAGCGTTGTTTCGAGAAAAGAAGATCTCAACCGAACCAGTTGCCCATCGAAGGACTTGATTGAGCCTATCTGTTAAATTGATTGGAGCCGTCCCACGAAATGCATCTCTCTTTGTAACACAGTAGATTGATCTCCAACCTCGGTTATGCATCCGATAACCTGTGACAACATCTTCGGTAACTGAACCGTATATCCAACCGACCCTCTTGCCCCACTCAGTTTTATCCTCATAGAAGCATGTTATAACACTGACTGCCTCTGCTAGTGCTGCACCGTCTAAAGGTTCGCGTTGAACAGCAAGAGAACCTGCAGGCCTCCCCAAGCATCCTTTTCCTCGCAACTCGTGGAGGAGCCTTCCCCCGAATTCAGCCACAGCTATCGTATCAATAAGAGAAGTTGAGTTTCCAAACTGTTTAGCAAGTGAGGCCCTGGTAACGTCATCATCGTCATTTTGATTCCCACTGATTGGCAAAAGCAATTCATCGTCTTCTTGCTCTTTTTGCCCCTTCGATTTCCTGAGTAGCTTCCGAGTCTTGTGTCTGCCGAACCATCCGTGATGTTCAGTAGCTCTCGGAGGACTAAACCCATAGAGAGCGATTCTCCGGAAAATGCATCCCGTCCCTACATACATAGGACCCTGCAAGCCATCAAGTGCTCTCATGTTTACATCGAAGAACACAGTATTATGGTTTGCATACCGATCATTCGGATCAATGCCCTCAAACCTTTGTGGGAACTGAACATAGCAAATCCTGTCACCACCTCTGTCTAGCATGAAACACATTCCTTCTCTTAATGCCGAAGAATTGTAGATGTAATGGTCACAGTCCAGATTTAGAATGAAAGCACCATTTGACATTATTGCACTTGACCTGACTAAAGCATTCATTGCTCCAGCTTTCTTATTGTGATCGAAACCAGGTCGTTTCTCACGGGACACATAAACTAACATTGGTAATCTTATATCAACATCAGTTGTGTCAACCAAGTTCTCCTCATTGCTTTCAGTACCAAAAAGTGGTTCTGGACTCGCTGGAACCAACATTATCTGTAAATAAAATAGGCTCTGGCATTAAAATGGGATGATTATATCATTAAATGGAATGATTTTGAACTAGTTACATTGGTGGAGGAAATAATTACCTGTATAATGCCTTCATGATCACCTTTTGAATGACCTCCTTCTGATGATGACCATGTTCCATGCCAGTGACTCCCATCAGCCATCCAAGTAGCCTTTGGGACCTTTACAGGCTCGGATGGATTTTCCCCGAGTTCGTGCTGTTTCTTCTTGGCCCGTAACTCGGCCTGGGCATTGTAAGCATCTGATCTTCTTCTAATCGACTCTGGTAAAGCATTAATCCTCACCTTAAATTCATCATATTCTCGCTTAACTCTTCGCCTATCCCTGACAAAATCAAGACGGACTTTGTTCTTAAGTGGATCACGTTTTTGTGCAAAATATGCCTCAGGATTTCGGGGCTCTATCTTGTGTTTTTTACAGAAAGGAACCCATAGTCTTGCAAAGCTAGCAGCCTCAGCAAGAGCTTCAAATGTTACTAAAGAGCCTCCATCATCTGATAGATAACACGAAATCTTTTCCACCGGATAATCAACAGCAAGGATCGAAAGAATTGTATTTGCTGTCACAAGTGGTGGTTCTTTGTCTGCATCAGCTGTAGACACAAACACATCAATTCCAGGAAGGTCGGATAATTGTTTTGGGTTCCGAAGATTTGGTTCAGTGGATTCAAACCGCTCTCTCAAGACTGAGAGGTCGGTCACCCTCCTCACCGGACAAATTTTTGGCAGTTGATCAAGAACCCAAGACAGTGCAAACCACATTTCACAAATAACAGACATAAGCCATAACCATATTGCTTCATGATTAGGATGTGAAATCCTCCATGTTAGGAAGCAAGCAAGGGCGCCAAGTCGAAGAACCATAAGCAATCTGCAACATGTCAACATTCATACATCAACTTTTGAATATGAAACAAACTTAAAACTTCATTCAAATGGAATTGTGAGAACCATTTCCCAAATTCTTAATATAGGCTCTGAGTTATATTCATTGAAATGAAATTCTATGCCTAATTATACTACCCTGCATTATTGTTAGGAAGCAAGAACATAACTTTCTTGATTTTCATTGCACCAATATAAGCAACCTGCACATTAACGTACATGCACCAATTTATCATTGCTGAGGCCATCCTAAAACTTCATTGAAATGGAATTAGGGTTTTGGAACTTGAATTAGTGGAAACCACATCAAAAAATTCTTAATACAAAATCTGATTATGCTGCGTATCCAATAATATTATTAGAAAGTAAGACCAGAACATCTCGAACTTCAATGCATCAATTACATAACTCGTATTCTTTTCCTTTTTTGATCTTAGGTACTCTAAGATTAACTTAGCAGATTTACATTCAAGAAAAAAAACCCAAATGAATGTTCATCTCAGATATTTATCTTCACAATTTTTATGTTGGACTCTTTGGAGCCTAATACTAGTGCATAGCGAACTGCTAAGAAAATTTGTGATTCTTGCTTTATTTATGTATTTCTCATTTCATTGGGTTTGTTATCACTCTCGGAGTCAAGGATTACATAACATAAAATGGATACCAGCAATATAAATTATAAAAGTAAAAGATCTCAGTTTATAGATTACCTGTATGGACTGATTATTGCAGCAGAAATCCCAATTTTTCGAGTCAAAGGCTTGTTTCTTCTATCACTAAAATCCGGGGGGTTCTCATATCTTTCCGTCCCTCTTCCGAATTCATATCCATCTCTCGGCCACAATGCATTGCCATATCCATAAGTCCCTTTTGTCTCAAAAAGCCATCTGGTGTGATCAAAATCTTGGTTCGGATTTTTGAAAGACTGCACCAATGAAAAATTCTTCTCCAACTTAGTACCCCCTCCCCAGGAAGGTAGAGGATTCGCCTGATCCTTCTCCTCGGATCGTGGCTCGTGATCACTTTCGTCATCGCTAATATCCTTATGAGGCTCTTTACAACCGGGACAGTGCCCTCCACCATTTTCGATGCAGTCCATGTAACAATCATTGCAAATTTTGAATCCACACTCACAATAACCCTTCAAATTCCCTTCCACTGCCTTCTCATCACAACCATCCATTCCACACTCCGTTTTCGACTTCATCACCACCGACTCCTCCTCCGAGCTCTTTCGGGCATGAGCCCTTGTTGCAGAATTGAATCCTCCTGTGAAAATAGTATCCTTGATAAAATCTTTAGACGGGTTTTTGCTCCGGCTCTTGCTAGTTTCAAGAGAACTGTTCTGAGATTCTGACACCACCCGATTATCAGGAGTTGAAGGAATATGAACAGTATAAGCTACAAATTCGTCCGTGCTGTCTTTCGAGAAAGAAAGATATCTCCCACCACTTGAAGAAGTCCTGCGATTTTCTCCACCGCCTGAGCCACCTAACCCTCTTCCACTGATGGGAGAGTTGGGGTTGTTCGATATGGAGTGACGAGGCACGGGGCTAGTCAATCCCTTGCTTCGAGACCCACCGGAGGAAGTGACTGTGATAGTCACCGGAGATGAAGTTGGAGAATTAACAGCCATTTTCACCATTTTTTTCTTTCAAACAAAAACTCAAAATTCAAAAAAAATAAATCAATATATTGATGAATCAAATGCTAAAATAATGAAAACCCCAGCATGAGAAAAACCGAAACGAAACGGTATAGAAGGAGATGAGTATCTGGGCAAAGGATTCAAATTTGAAATTCAGATAGAAAAAATAGGAATGGACAGTGATTTTAAATGAAGAGCATATTATAACGGTCATAACATCCCGACCATTGACTGAAGTGATCTGACGGTGTACGCTGCATACACAACGGTCTATTTCGTGTCGGATGCTTATCTGACGTGGCATATAATTTTCTTTTTCTTTTATATAATATTATAATCTTTTCAAGAAAAAAGTCAAAAGCAAAAGGGTTTTGGATTTCTAAGCTTTTGAATTTCAACGGTCGAATTAATAAAGACTGATTAGAACTGCAGACCTGATACTTTGTAGAGTAAGCAAAAATGGATTTGGGTAATTAATGTCGGCCTCCATAATTAAATTTTAAATTAGAGGGAAATGATTAATCAATTATTATGTAAATAATCAGGATATATGTTAATACTTTTAGAATAATGATATCTAGCGGTGTTAAAATACCAATCTATATAGCTGCATTTTATATGTTAAATTAAATGAGTTATTTGACTTTGTATTTAAATAAATATATCAATTAATATCATGTAATTGCCGTATAGGCTGGTGTATAACACCAGTAGATAAATAACATTACTTGATACTTTATTAGTGGTATATTATACTCAATCATAGCGTAATAAGCCCCTGTTTGTCGAGTTGAGATCTTTTGTTCAAAGTCCAACTTACTATTTGTCTCATTCTTTTAAGTATTTTTTTTCTACGTACTCATTTTTAACCATATATTCACAAAATAAGATATTCTACATTTAAACTCAAAACTTTTTCTTATTTTTTAACCAAACATTCTCTAAAAAATTGCTATTTAAAATAATATTTTTTTCAAACAAACCACTAAACGGGCTAAATAATTGTTTATTGACATACGCCCCAAGTTGTCAAGTATGTCTATACGAAGAACTTGTATTGTAAATTTTCTGAATTCAATTATAAAAAGACAATGGATTTTGCATAATCCATGCAACTCGATTTAATACCATGGGGCTCTTCTACTTAGATTATGACATCTGGACCAATGATGGCATGCGAATAGTATTGACGTTGAAAGTTATATATACTAAGATTCAAGCCAACTTAAGGGGATAATGGAGACTTGATTGATAATGAAAGATCGTAATATGTTGGATACAATGATTTCATCCTCTTTTCTAAGGAGATATTTGAAATATGACAAAATTTAGAAGGGATTGTAATGTGAAATCAAATATTCTTGTGTCTTCCCCCGTGCTCTAATTCTCTTCCCCCCTTAATAGGGAAAATCCTACATGAACCTATCATTTACCCGTCTTATTAGCTACAGTTTCGAGCCAAGAAAGTGCATTCATTGGCACATTTGGATTGGTTAAAGAGCTTGGCCTGTTAGGTCATTATGAGTTAATCTCATAAGTGGTCTCCAATAATTAATGACTTATTTTGAGAAGGAAGCTAAAATATTTCATTGGTGTGAATAGTGGGGGCTGATGTAAGATCTGCCAAGTGTCGCAATTTTGTGGATAGTTTGTACAATGTGTAAGAAATCTATAATCATTATGTTTCTTTGAGCCTCGATTAACTACATAATCGAGCTGACCTTGAATTTCCGAACTCACATTAGTACTGTACACATTGAACCGTATTGTGTCGACCTCAGAGGCCAGTCATCAACAGATACCCCCAAGTCAGCACTTCACCTGGTGACGGGCTGATCTCAACGATGCTGGACTCATCTTTCTCTTTTTGAAATTATAACAATAATTAATGACATGGACAAGTGTCACACCGTGAGTGGCTGATGAACTGACAAGCACTGTTGATTTCTTCTTTGAAAGCTTCACTTGAAACAATGCCGTTTCAAAGCAACGAAGCAACGAAATCAAGCCATTAATTTACCCCCATTTTCCATCCTACGGTCCAGATTACACCCTTCTGTATTCCTCCCATTTTAAATGAATTTCACCCTATATTTTCTATCACTTTTATCTTTGCCTCTTCAGACTTTTGTTCTCTTCATATATTTTCTTCTCGTCCATGTTATTTTTAGTAAGGTCAACTATATTCCGATATTCCCTTTAACAAGAATACCCTTTCATTTTTCCTACGTTTTTGAATTTTTCCTGCTTATATGAGTTCAGTAGCTATGTCAATGAGTCGAGTTGAAAAAAAAGCCCAAGTCGAGGGCCGAGCTTTGTTTGGCTCTAGCCGAGCCAAACAAAGCCAGGCTAAAAAAATAAGGCTCGGCCCGAGCCTAAACGGGCCAAGCCGACTGGTGTTTTTTGATTTTTTTAAAATAAAAATCTTAAAAGATGCCTGCAAAGGTAGCTTAATTTAAGCTGCTTGCGCAAGGCAGCTTTCCTAAAAAAAAATTTTTAAATTGGCCGGCTCGCCCGGGCCACGGGCCGATGCCCCCCCAAATGGGGCTCGGCCCGGGTCTCAGCTCGATGTAACCGAGCCCGAGTCGCCTGAGCTTTTTTGCTACTGCTAGAGTTCAGACGAATCACGGGTACAGTTCTGAGGTACCCAACAGGACCCCCTTTATGCTCCCCATCATTCAGTTCGTCTTCTGCCAATTCGGACTGTCGAGATTTTAACTCATGTTCCCATTACCTCGGTATACCCCAAACAACCAACGACTCATAAGGATATGGATCCAAATCGTGGGAGAGAAGAAGTGAGTTCCCAATGGGGTAATGATGAGAATAATCAGGAATAGAGGGCGGATTCATATAGGTCAATAGTCACTGAGGATATGCTAGCTAGCTGGAGAGCTAAGTACAATATCCCTAGTTCGGTAGAATTAATAATAACGTCCTTATCTGACCGAGCTAACACTCCTACAGTAGGATGTGTAGCTTTAAACTCGGCAATCCTCCATGCCGGCTTAAGACTCCATTTTCCTAGGATAATTCTTAAATTTTTATCTTCGTGGAGAATAGCTCCTACTCAACTCTGCCCTAATGAGTGGAGAACTTTAGTGGCAACTTTAATACTGTGGAATCAACTAGGCCATCTCGAACTTAGCGTATCCCAATTCAATTCCCTCTTTTCATTTAAAGAGGATGGAAAAAACTCGGGCTGGTGGTATACCAGTGTTAGGCCCAGAACCGAGGGTCCCCTAGTATTAGATACCCCCTCCTCAATAAAAAGATAGAAAGAAGTGTTCTTCTTCGTACTAGGGGACTGGCAGTTCCATCATGCCGAGGTGAATAGGGAGAGTGTAGTCATTTCTCTTTATCACCCCTTATGTAAGTAAAAGATTACCTTTGATTCTCATTTTAGTTTTATATCGAGGTTATTATTCTAATTACTCCATTTTTCTCTTGCAGATTACAAGGCATCTTCATTGAGTTCGACCACCCAGAAGTAGGCCGACACCATCCGTGCTCTCTCAGTAAAGCAAAAGTTTTGCAAATTTGTTCCAAGCGGGTCTATTTTAGTCCATGGCACCAACGACTTCCGCCCCCACCTCTTTTCGTGAGTATACTTCACATTGTCTTTTTCAATATTCATCCCTAACACGATATTGATCTTATGTTACAATTTACTTCAGGCTAAGATCCAAGCATGCTAGGATATAAGGCGGCAAAGGCAGTTGCAACAGCTGCTAAAGGAAAGAAGAAAGACCTCCCCGCCAAGGTCGTGGTCGAGAGTGAGGAAACTGAGGTTGAGCCTGAGCAACCTTTGAAGATATGCTGATATGAGGAACCACCTAAGCAATCCACTCCAGCAATGCCTTCTTCTGGAAAGTCCATTTCTCCACTTCCCCAACAAGGTTTACCTTCGGTGCCTACTGCCATTCCTCTGGCCACGGCAGCCAGTTCCTCAAAGTGCATGATAAATGCCCTGATTTACAGAGACCAAATATTGACAACTTGATGGGTCGTCGACCTGAGATTTCCTTAACTTTTCTCGAGCTCCCTCCCCAGCTGGGGAGTTTACTTCAACACTCTCTTCTCTTATGAGAGAACCAGTGACTCTCCTTACTAGGAGTTGGAGCGAAAGGGAGCAGCAATACTTGGCTAAGATGCCTGTTGGCGAAGCTATTATCTCAGCCCAGCTCTATAGCCACAGGTCTATTCTGTATATGATGTCGGTGGCAGAGAAGGTAACATTTCAAGTTAGTTTATTTTAGGAACTTAATTTTAAATATGGTGTTTTATAACTCAAGTTTCTTCTCCATTTGTTAGGTAAAAGTTGAGCTGGATAGGATGCTTGAGGTAAGAGATCAGACCTCAATCTTGTTTGACAAAATGGAGGCAGAAAATGCGACCTTTGTAGAAAATGAGAAAAATTATGAAGACCGTCTAAACAAAATGGGGAAAGAGCTGAATGCTCGGCTGACTACCAAGCTCAAGCTGATGGATGACAACAAAGCTTTGCAGCTTTGGGGAGAAAAAGCCACAGCCCAAGCTGAAAGCGAGAAGAAGAAAGCTGATGAGGAAAGGGCTCAGGTTGACGAGGCAGTAAGGAGAGCTGAGAAAGTTGCCAAGAAAGCAGAAAAGGTAGAGCTTAATGTTTCCAAGGTCGTAGAGAACTGGATGGCCTTTCTTGAGTTCGACGCCCTAGCTTAAGATGCCTATGTCGTTGCTTTAGGTGAAATTATTAAGCATATAAACAATGAAAGGCCCAGCTTACACTGCATTCTTGGTGGAAGCATACAAGGAGCAGAAAAAAGAGCTTGAGCAGTTATCAAAGGCAGCAGGGGTTCGGATCACCCCGGTTGATGAGGACGTTGCTCATGAATTCATGCCTCCGCACGATCTCCCAACATCTTAGTTTTATGCTTTGCTGTATTTAATTTTAATTTTTTTTAAGTTTCAAAAACTTCTTTGTAGTTTCTATTTTGTAATTCTAATTCTGATCTATTAATGAATGTTTGTTTATCGACCTTACATTTTGTCTTGTGTAAATTTTTTTATTATTTCCACAATTCTTATGATAAAACTTATCACATTCATTTAAGCTAAGTATTGCACTACATGCAATTTATAGTTCAGCTTGCTAACAAGCAAAGTTTTAAATAATTTCCTTTGCTAGGAAATCACACTAAGTATTGTGGTACATACAACTTTAGCTCGGCCTGCTGACAAGCAGGCTTGAGTGATTTCCTTGTAGGAAATCTCACTAAGTGTTGTAGCACATGCAACCTTAGCTCGGCATGCTGATAAGCAAGGTTTGAATTTATACTTCCTCAAAATCTTTATTCGTCTAAACACACGTTTTATTGTAAATTATTTGTGCGCGATACAAGGTACTTTTGCTATTTTACTGAGAATATTTCTTAAGATGTTCTGCATTCCATGGGTGCATCAGGGGTCTACCTTCCATATCTTCCAATTCATAGGCCCCCCTTACGTAATACCTTAGTTACTTTATAAGGGCTTCCCAGTTCGGTCCTAGAGATTCGGAGTTTGGTTCTCTTGTAGCGAGAAAGAATTTCCTCAATACCAAGTTACCAACCTCTTGATATATCATCGTCTGAAGGGAAGGAATTCCCATCTCAAGGGGAATAATCGCCTCCACTCCAAAATCTAAGGAGAAAGGGGTTTCTCCGGTACTATTTTTATAAGTGGTGCGATAAGACCATAATGCGCTAGGGAGCTCCTCAGCCCATCCTCCCTTAAGAGCATCGAGTTTGGCTTTTAGCGTATGCTTGATGATCTTATTGACTGCTTCAACTTGGCCATTAGCTTGAGGGTGGTTTGGCGTAGTGCTTCTATATGCCAAACTCTTCGCAAAAATCAGCAATGCAAAGATTGTCAAATTATTTCCCGTTGTCAGTCACGATGGAGTGTGGTATTCCAAATCTACATATAATAGATTTCCATATGAAGTCAGTAGTCCTTTGCTCTGTTATCTTAGCTAGGGGCTCAGCTTCCTCCCATTTAGTGAAGTAGTCCACTGCCACAATTGCGAACTTTGTCCCTCATTTCCCAGTTGGCACGGGACCAATTAAATCGACCTCTGATTTGGAAAAGGGCCAAGAAGCCATTACATATTTTAACTTCCCTGGTGGAAGCTTAATGTTAGGGGCGAATAGCTGACATTTATCACATTTCTTGGTGAATTCTAGTGCGTCCTTCTTCATGGTAGGCCAGAAGTATCATTGCCGTATTATTTTATAAACTAGCGACTGTCCGCCAGCGTGATTCTCACACACTCCTTCATGGACCTCATGCAAAGCATAAATCGCATCTTCATCGTTCAAGCATATCCTCACTTATAAAGGACATCGTCGATCAGCGTGTACCTCGTCGACCTCACTTGAAGTTTTCTTGCTTCAATGGGATCTTCTAGACATGAACCCATCTTTAAGTATGACCGATATCATCTATCGATGTCGACTTTGAGTTAATTGCCATAGAGACGTTTTTTATCTCTTCGATGGCTGGATGATGAATTCTTGCCACTGGAATGCTGTCAAATTCTTCTATCCATTCACTTGTTTCCAATCGAGCTAAAGCTTCGGCATGACCATTTTGGGTTCGGGGAATTTATTTGACTAGCACGGTTTCCAAATTCTTGAACTCTCATTTGACGATATGAAAATATTTGTTCATCCTTTCTTCTTTAGCTTGGTAAGCTTCGTTGACCCGATTAACAACCAATTGTGAGTCACTGTATACCATCAAGTGAACAACCCGCATATCTTTTGCCATCCTTAGGCCCGCTATGAGTTCCTTGTACTTAGCCTCATTATCCGAGGCCCTCAAGTTAAAGGACAGTGTCTCACAGAATAGCTGGTTGTTAGGACTGATCAAGAAAATTCCCGCTCCTAATCGGGTCTCAGTTGAGGAGCCACCCACGAAGAGCTCCTACGACCGATTATGAGGAAATTATTCTGTTGGAACCGAGCTGAACTCTGCGACAAAGTTAGCGAGGGCTTGCCCTTTCAGGGAAGTGCAATGTTTTTACCTTATGTCAAATTAGCCGAGCTCCACCGCCCACTTTGACATTCGTCCTGAAGTATCTGGCTTTTGCAAAACTTTCCTTAACGGATAGTTGGTTAGGATTTCAATCGAATGTTCCAAAAAATAGGGCTTCAGCTTCCTTGCCGCTATCACCACAACATAAACCAGTTTTTCTAAGGGGGAATAAAGGAGCTCAACTTCATGTAAGGACTTACATAATAAATAGGTCGTTGTATACCTTCCTCCTTCCTAGCTAAAACAGCACTAACTGCATGCTCAGATATCGCGAGATATAATATCAGTACCTTCCATACCTTTGATTTTGATAACACTGGGGGTCGTGCTAGTTGTAATTTCAGCTCGTCAAAAGCATGCTGGCACTCGAGAGTCCATTCAAACTTCTTTTCCCCTTGTAAGATATCGAAGAAGAGTTTACATTTATCAGTTGACTTTGATATGAAATGGCTGAAGGTGACTATTCGCCCAGTTAAGCTCTGCACCTCTTTAAGATTTGTTAGGGAATGCATTTCAATGACGTCTCGTATTTTTTCTGGATTAGCCTCAATTCCTCTCCGATTTACCAAATATCCCAAAAACTTTCCTAAACTCACACCAAAAGCACATTTGAGCGGGTTTAGCTTCATCCCATATTTTTTCAGAACTTCAAACATTTTGGCAAGATATAGTCAATGATTTTTGGCATCTATACTTTTTACTAGCATATCATCAACATATACCTCAATGGTTTTACCGATTTTCTTATCAAACATGGCATTAACTAAACGTTAGTAGTTAGCACCAGCATCCTTGAGACCGAAGAGCATCATTTTGTAACAATAGAGCCCTCGATCGGTTATGAAGGTGGTGTGTTCCTGATCAGGTTCTTACATGTGGATTTGATTGTACCCCGAGTATGCATCCATAAAGCTAAGCAACTCATGTCTTGCCGTTGCATCCACCATTTGGTCTATCCTCGGCAACATGAAGTTATCTTTAGGACATGCTTTATTCAAGTCGGTGAAATCTATGCACCCCTCCCATCACCATTGCTTTTCTTTAATAGGACTGGATTAGCAATCCATTTTGGATATTTTGCTTTACGAATGAATCCATTATGAAGCAATTTCAACACTTCTTTGTTTAAAGCCTCGTACCTTTTGGGATTCAAAGGTCTTCGCCGTTGTTGTCGTGGTCGCACTACAGGATCAAAGCCCAACTTATGACAAACGATCTTAGGATCAATCCCTCTCATATCTGAATGATCCCTTGCAAAAACATCAAGGTTCTTCTGAAGGAATTCTATGATGTAAGCTCGGATCGACGATTTTAACTTGTGACCAATTTTGAGTTCCTTTGGCGGATTACCTGATCTGACTTCTATCATGTCCAGTTCTTCAACGGGCTCTCCCTATTCTCACACCTGGATCTAATGAACTAAGGTCGGATTCTATAAGGCATATCACATGAGATTTCGGATTGATCCTTACTCGTCATGCCTCAGCAATGTATTTATTTCCCTTGACTTGTCCTACACCATGTGGTGTGGGAAATTTATGATAATAGTGATACATTGATATGATTGCTTTGAGGTCGAATAGCAATGGTTGTCCCATGATGGCATCATATGGAGAACTTAAGTCCATAACTATGAATTCTGCATTCATTTTAGCTCGTCGTGGAACTTTGCCAATCTCGATGGAGAGCTTGATACCCCATTTCGCTTTGGTGAGGGCTTCATTGAGCCCTAGAATCATGTTAGGATATGGTTGTAGAAACTCAACGTGGTCCCCATCCATTCCAACGTGTGGACATAGAGCATGTTGAGGGAGCTCCTTGTATCAACTAGGACTTTGGGTACGATAATTCCAGCTATGGGCATCGAGATAGTTATGATCTCGGGATAGGGACATGGATCCACGTCTCTTTCCTCAAATGAAAGTTGATTATCAACAACATTTCAATGGTATTTCTTAGATATACCGATCTTAGTAAGGTTGGCAACAATGAGTCTTTTTTACTTTTTCTTTCCTGTTTACTCGTTTCCTCTCAACATTTGAATACGGTGGATAAGTAAATCAATATTGCAAGCCCTTGCCTTGACCTGACTTCCACGCACAACACCTGGTCCATTTGGAGTAGGAAACTTCATACAATAATGATATATTGAGGTAGCAACTCGTGCAATATGGGCCTCCCTAATATGACATTATAGTTTGAAGGAAGATCTACAATAATGAAATCTGCTAAAATTCTTCTTTTGCAGGGGAGTTCACCAAACTCCACAATTAAAACAATTTGCCCTCGAGCCTCTATAGGATCTCCATAGAATCCTTGTAACCTCCTGGAGTATGGCTGAAGGTAACGTTCTTGGATCCCCAGTTGTTCCAGCGTTCGAAGATACAATACATTTATCGAACTCCCATTATCGACCACAGTCTGGTATACTCGCACCCTTGTAACGGTCATAGCTATTACTAATGCATCACTTTGGTCCTGCAGAATCCCATATGAATTTTCTTCTGAAAATTTGAACCATCCTGAGTATGGAGCTATGTTGACCTCAAGTTCTGGTAACACTACATTGTGATTTTGCTAGATGCAGGCATTGCGCGATTGTCTCCGCCTGGCCCTTCTATATCCTTCAAGGTATTGATTGATGTCTATCAAAGTTCTGATCTCAGCTTGAGGAAGAGGATCCCAAGCTTATGGACCGCGTCGAGCTTGTGGAGTTGTTCCTGGCTATTTCAGTTGTCGATTGTCAGTTTGATTTGTTTCTTTGGGTTTGGCTACAAATTCCTGTAGGTGACCTCGGTAAGTTAAAGATTCCACCTCTTCTTTCAGATTTTTGTAATTATCAGTGTTATGCTCTGTCATTCTATAATATCGACAGTACCTCCCTTGATTTTTCCTTGGAAATTCCTTTTTCTGAGGTGGAGATCTACGAAATGTTTCTTTTTCCTCTGCTTGTAAGAAAACTTCTTCCAATGTGGCATTCAACAGATGGTATTCATGGAATCTTTTTGGGAATGGTTTGGAAAGGCCTTGGTCCCTTCTGTCTTTTCTTCTTTTGCGACTAAAATCCTTATCCACATGTTTCCCTTTCATTTGTTTCGAAGACTGTGGATTTGGTTTGAGTTCTTCCTGATCTGACATGGCTCCTCAGCACCGATTTATTTCTCAACTCGGCTTAAGAACTCATGGTACGTTCGAGGTCCGTCCTCGTTTACGGACCACCAAAACCTTGTTTTTGGCCTTAATTCGGAAATGACTTCTATAACCACGGCATCATCAGAAATCTTCTCAACCTCCATGGACTGCTTATTGAATCTACTAAGATAACTCTTAAGTGATTCAGTTTTTCCCTGTTCAATGTTTACCAACTGCTCTTCGGGCGTGGTTCTTGCTTTTGAACCCATAAACTGGGCAAGAAATTTGGCGAGGTCATTCCAACTTTTTATGGATCTTTGATGTAGCCTTCTAAACTATCTTTAGGCCTTATCTCCCAAGGCGAGCGGGAAAGCACGACACATTATGGCATCTCCTGCTCCCTGAAGTTCCATCTAGGAAGTGTATTTGTTCAGGTGGCTGAAAGGATCCCCTTCCCATTCGTACCCGGTTAATTGTGGCATTTTAAACTTTTCGGGTAGAGGTTCAGCAAGGATGTCATCAGTAAATGGGGAATGACGCTTCGTAAGGTATTCTTCTGTACTTCCTTTATCCTTAGCTTCTAGGTCGGCGATGCGTTTCTTCAAGGCGCTCATTTCAAGCTCTGGTCGTTCCACTGGGCATTTGATATGGGGCTTCTCATGTCTACTCGCAGGTGTCAAAGAATGTTGGGAACCCAATCTATCGAACACACAGTTAGTTGGCCTTGTAGTTGTAGGAGAACTTCCGATCTCTTCAGTTTGGCTTTTGGAAGATTCTCCTCCTGAAAACTCAAGAGTCCCCTGGTTGAACGTCATCCGATTCTTTTCCTATGGGGAGATTCTACCTCAGTATCTTGTGGCAGAGCGTGAACTTGGTTTTGTTCCAACATGTTGACAACATTTGTTAGTTTTTCGATGACTTCCCTTATTGCAATCATTTGAGGATCAATAGTATCATTTTGACCTCGTCTTCTCCCAACATTTTGTGGGTGGTTGGTTTGTTTAGGATGGGTGTGGGGATTGATTTCCATATATTGAGGAATCATCCATGATGATATTCTTTGTAGGTTTTATAGAGAAATAGGGTTGTTTTTCAAGTTGGAGACCCTCATAATGTCAAACTATTGACCTTGAAAATTATATAGACTAAGATTCAAGCCAACTTAAGGGGATAATAGAGACTTGATTGATAATGAAAGATCATAACATGTTTGCTACAATGATTTCATCCTCTTTTCTAAGGAAATATTTGAAATGTGACAAAGTTTAGAAGGGATTATAATGTGAAATCAAATATTCTTGTGTCTCTCCTTGTGCTTTTCTTCCCTTCCTCCCTTTATAGGGAAAATCCTGTATGCACTTGTCATTTATCCGTCTTGTCAGCTACAGTGCCAAATTGAGAAAGTACATTCATTGGCACGTTTGGATTGATTTAAGAGCTCAGCATGTCAGGTCATTATGAGTTAATCTCATAAATGATCCCTAATAATTAATGAATTATTTAGGGAAGGAAGCTAAAGTATTTCTTTGGTGTGAATAGTGGGCGCTGATGTAAGATCTGCCAAGTGTCGCAATTTAGTGGATAGTTTGTATAATGTGTAAGAAATCTATAATCAATATGCTTCCTTGAGCCTCGATTAACTACATAATCGAGCTGACCTTGAATTTCCGAACTCATATTAGTACGGGCTTATTGTACACATTAAACCGTATTTTGTTGACCTCGGAGGTTGGTCATCAACATATAGTATTTTCGATGCTTTCTTCTCATGCTCTACTTAAACCAGAATTGGTTAAGACGTCACTCGAATTTTTTTTATATTTGAGGTTCAAGTTAGTATCATTTTCGTTATTGACTAAAAATACTTGTTAAGATTCTATTTCTCGTGAGTTTTCAAATGCATTTCTTGAGAGTTTTCTCGTTCTACCTTCAAGTGAGGAGTTTAGAGAAAAATGTTCTTGATGAATCTCTTGATGTTAGATTATGTTTTACTCCAAACGCAGATCTAAAGTAAATTGCTAGCAGTGCTTCTCCGTTTTGTTGGATGTGAAAACTTGTCAAACATCAGTCATATTCATGTAATTCGCATTTTCTACAAGTTGGTTGGTTCGAAAAAAATTTATGTTATATTTCATATAAAATTTCCTAATAAAATAATGAAAATGATATTGAAAAATTTGTATCGTAAAAATATTAAATGTTAATAAAATAATTGAATTTTTTAAAAAATATGCGAGTTANTTGAGAGTTTTCTCGTTCTACCTTCAAGTGAGGAGTTTAGAGAAAAATGTTCTTGATGAATCTCTTGATGTTAGATTATGTTTTACTCCAAACGCAGATCTAAAGTAAATTGCTAGCAGTGCTTCTCCGTTTTGTTGGATGTGAAAACTTGTCAAACATCAGTCATATTCATGTAATTCGCATTTTCTACAAGTTGGTTGGTTCGAAAAAAATTTATGTTATATTTCATATAAAATTTCCTAATAAAATAATGAAAATTATATTAAGAATGTTTTGCAAAAATAATAAATGTTAATAAAATAATTGATTTTTTTAAAGAAAATACGAGTTAGACGTCTTTCTTTAAAATTCACGTTTAACACTTCTTTAACTATTTTCGATATTTGTTTAAACTATTCGTTATACCTATAATGTAGTACTTGAAATAAATTTTGAAATGACATGAGCAATTTGTAAATTCGATTAGCGTACGATCATCGAATGATTTTTAAATTTAGCATATTATCAAACCTTTCGAAATACTAATTTTGAACGGCCTACTTTGACAAAGTGTAACATTTGCTACGATTGATCGTTTCGTATGTCATTAACGATGTAGAAAACTAGATCGTGAGCACTTTGAAATAATATTAAGAATATAATATTTCGATTTCATTTTACATCTCATAATGACTTTGAAAATTGAAACAAAAATATAGAATATTTAATAGTGGGAAAAAAAAAATTGGAAGCAAAGTGGGGTGGGCGGCACGTGCCCCCGAGGCCACCCCTAGGTCCGCGCATGCTTTTACCCTTTTCGAGCACTGTTAGCATACCGTAATCAGGGTATTAGAATAAGGGGGATTATGATGCTTTTGATGCTATTAATTAAAAAAGATAATAAAATATATTTTATCTATTTTTCTCACTTTATACGTAAATTTACTCACAATTGATTGGTTACTTATAAGTGTTTTTGTCTTATAAGTGATCGCATTTTTAACTATTTTCGATATTTTTTTGAACTATTCGTTATACCTATAATGTAGTTCTTGAAATAAATTTTCAAATGACATGAGCAATTTGTAAATTCGATTAGCGTACGATCATCGAATGATTTTTAAAGTTAGCATATTATCGAACCTTTCGAAATACTAATTTTGAACGGCCTACTTTGACAAAGCGTAACATTTGCTACGATTGATCGTTTCGTATGTCATTAACGATGTAGAAAACTAGATCGTGAGCACTTTGAAATAATATTAAGAATGTAATATTTCAATTTCATTTTACATCCCATAATGACTTTGAAAATTGAAACAAAAACATAGAATATTTAATAGTGGAAAAAAAAAATTTGGAAGCAAAGTGGGGTGGGCGGCACGTGCCCCCTAGGCCACCCCTAGGTCCGCCCATGCTTTTACCTTTTCGAGCACTGTTAGCATACCGTAATCAGGGTATTAGAATAAGGGGGATTATGATGCTTTTGATTAAAAAAGATAATAAAATATATTTTATCTATTTTTCTCACTTTATACGTAAATTTACTCACAATTGATTGGTTACTTGATTCACAAAAACAGAATATTCACTTATAAATGAAATTTTTAGTTATATTTATAAATATATTTTTTTACTTATACATGATCATTTACTTAGAAGTAAATTTTTTAGTTAAAAGCAATTATGTGCTTATAAGTAATTTTTTTTTTTTATACATATAAACAAGTTTTTACCTGGAAGAAAATCATTGTGCTTAATACTTATAATCGAATTTATATTATACATGGCAAAAATAATATATTTTAAAACTTATTTATGTTATACCTTCACTGCTCTTCACATGTGAGGGTAAGGGGTGAGAAAAATTACTAGTCTTAGCAGTGGCATGCAGAAGGTGAGAGTTGGTGTTTTCACATAAACCAATGTCATTTTATAATTAGAAAAATTCTATTTGTACATAATATTTTACCTAATTGATATCATAATTGACAAATAACCGCCCCCTATTGGAGGGCCCTTGCAGGCGTAAAATATTATGTACCCCTAACATAACCCTTATAACTATATGTTTATCGGACAATTGTTCACAAGCACCATACAGGTGCTGGCTATGGTGCATTTTTTTTTTGTTTGTTTTGACAAAAACCAATGAAATCCAGCCATGTATTTATCTGTACAAAAAAACTATGAGAGTTATCCATACTTGTAGCATGGTTCACCTTAATCCATCTATTTATAAGGATTAAACTAATTCGGTTGAAAAGATTCATGAATTCCGATCAAATTGTTTATCTTAATGCGTCTCAACTTTGAAACTCTAGTGCAATAAATTATCACAGTCTACGTTTTTCAAAGGATAATATATATATAGCCTCAATAGAATCTGTTTCCAACACAACTTTTGGCAATCCTGTATCAAATTCAGCTCATGAACAGCATACTAAAACTAAACTTAGGTAAAGTGAGGCTTTAGAATCGAACTTCCACTGGAAACAGAAACTATGTTTAGACAAAAACCTTCTGTTGTTCCTTGAGATACACCTTCAAAACCAAAGGTAAAATATAACATGAGCTATTTACTAAAGGTTGAACCCCAACCTTGAGGGCCCCCCGCCGCCCCGCCACCTAGAGCATCGTGGAGGAGGTAAATCGCGAGTTGTGCCTCAGTAGGCCAAGGTACAAGAACTGTCATACTGGTGCCCACAAAAAGTCAAATTCCAAACTTTGTTAGAGGCAATGATTGAATCCTCACACTGAGACTGTCAGCTCAGCTGAGACTACCTCACTCTTGTCCTTTGCACCACTGAGCTATGCCCCGAGGGGCACACGAGCTATTTACTATTAGCATGCAAACAGAGCAGTGCAACTTTTTTGGCACTGAGGCAAGTAACTTTCTTTCACTTAAAAAGTCAAAAAAGTAATATAAGAACACAAGTGAGACAGATTTACGACTGCACAGTAATAAAAACAAGAAATATTTTCTACATCGTTAGACCTCTACTGCTATGGGTTTGTATATGCATTCTAAAAGTACAGATTACAAACAGTTCAAATTTTCATCACTGTTGCAGAAAGTATTAAAATCAAGGATTTCAGTAATATACTGATATCACATACATCTCAACTGCCCTTAACCACAACATAACCAAGAGCATGTTTTGTAGAAAGATCTGCTAAGTAAAATAGACAAGATCGCATAACTCGTTTTCTTCCTACATGGTCCAATCCAATGCAACAAACATGTCAAAGAGGCCAATTCGCATCCTGGTGCTGATCACACCTCTTGTAAGTCTCTAAACATCAAAACCAAGTGCATAGCATCCTATCCCACACCAGTAGATTTTATCATCTATGGTGAATTGACACCCAGCCAAAGCCACAAGATACATCCTACCTTGTTGAATAACAACGCTATTGAAGGTATTTTAAACATGCCCATAACACAAGAAAGATTGAAAAAAAGGGCAGAATCTTTTACCAGGTTATTTGGTCAGCTGGGAGGAGGGGCATAGTTCTATAGAAGTTCAATTTCCAAAAATGATTGTCCCGAGAAATTGGCACTAAACTTTTTTGCTCACCAAAAAAGAGAAGCCCCTTCATCTCCATTGGGAGTAGTGAGCAAGAAAAAATTGGTAATCAGGGAGAATAACCTGCAAAGTGCGAAGCCAATTGTCTGCAGCTTGTAAAAGAGAGTTCTCTTGCTCGCGTTCATGAGCCGCACAAGGACTCAAAATTGAACCCGTTAACTTGTATGAAGCAAGGCCAAAGACTGGTAATGAAATCTTTGAAGACGGATCGACAATTCCACGGACTTGCCTAGTGTTTGCAGCATGAAATTGAGGTGAAATATTATCTGTACGTTCACAGCGTGTCAATGAAGGACAAAGAAGACAATCCATGCACATACACGCTCAGAGAGAGAGAGAGAGAGAGGTGTACTTCTAGAGTGCGTTGACAAGGAATGGAAGGTCAAAAATGATGCGTCCAGATCATGCAGTGTTGGGCCTATGGGTATTCTATAAATTGGATACCTGCAACAGATTAAATATCCAAGACATTTTAAGAGCCAGGAACATCAAAATTAATACTAAAAAAATTGCTTGTGTAAGAAACATACCAAGCTATGCACATCCAACTTGCTGGAAGTAGATCACAGCTTCTGTACTTTTTCAGTTCGGGAAATTGGGATGCAAGAACGGAAATCTGCACAAATAACCATTTTTTAAGACATAAACATGGACAAATGCTGATTGGATATTTTGAACTCTAAAATTTGAGGTCTACCTTGTCAGTTAGTGGTCTACGGTTATGTGGCTGTTCTTGTTCCAAATATTCAAACAAGAGTGATCCTGATGAATTTGAAATTTCAGCTTCGTCACTGGATGAACTGATGACAGATTTATCTCTCAGCACAAGTTTGTTTAGACGTTGGGAGTTAGAATTCAGGAGGTTCTGCTGATTCCTCAACCCATCCACAATGGATTTGGAACGCTTATCAGCTTCACAATCACTGCTGCCTGCACTACTTGTTTCCATGGACGACTCAGCATCACTCTCCTCACCAGGCCTCCTGAAGAAAACAATTAGCACGTGTTCACCCAAACGAGAAACATAAGTTTGGCAATGTCAATAGGAAGCTTCTCTAATTGCTTTGGTTCTTACACAAAAATGTTGAGGTCAAAGGAAAATCAGTTTGTGTGATCAACAAGTTAATTATATCTAATTAGTGATTAACAATCCTAGAAGAAGAACAAGGTAATCTACTGGATAAGCATTCTCACTTTTTACTGAAGCATATCAGACACTGCTCCAAGTTAACTATCTTAGTACAGCAAGCTCGTTCATGGAATATATAGATATAAAGCAGCACTTGGCATATATAATTATTTGCCACTAAAGCTAGGGGATAATCATGAACATGAAATCCAAGCTTTTAATATTTTCTTCAGTAGCATGCTAAGTTAAATTTTTTGAATTGTAATAATAAGTATATATAATTATTTGCCACTAAAGCTAGGGGATAATCGTGAAGATGAAATCCAAGCTTTTAAAATATTCTTCTGTAGCATGCCAAGTTAAATATTTTGAATTGTAATTATAATGCCACTAATGACTTCATTTTAGCCCAACAAGTCTATTACCAAATGCACTGAGAAGAAAATTTCTACTCAGAAAGGGAACTAGCATCAAAGGTTATACATTGTAATATATATTAGATATCAAATATGAAGAAACAGAAGTCAATGATGTTGCCATAATATAATCCCAGGCCAGCAAAGGACATTTACCCTGATGCAGCCCATTTTCTACAGTCTTTATAACCTTCTCCTCATATTGCCCCCAACATAATAACCATAATATACAAAAGATAAGTTCCTTAATATCTTCCCATTCTTCTGCATATATACATTACTCGCATGAAATGACCTCACCAAATATATTACTGAAATATAATTTCCAATTAGTACAAAGAAATCATACAGGTTGCCCCAATTAAAACGAATTTGGACATCAATTTCTGTTTATATAATAGACTTTATCTTTTTACGTACTTAGAAGATATATAGGGAGTGCAGGAATAATCTGCTGCATGTTTTAGCGAGACTTCAGAAGTCAAATGTTTTTCAGATTTTATGCCATAATCCACATCAGTAGAATATGAATTTCGAAGAACAAAACAAGGAGAAGGAAAAATCAAGAAGTAGTGATTCCATAACAAATAAAAAGCATTTACAATTTAAAAGAACTTATAGTATTGAATGGCTCATGTTCTGATTCTACAATAGGTGTGTCATTAAGCTCAAAGGCAAAAGTAACCACATATTTTTTAAAACTGTTTTAAAAGAAATTATAGTATTGAACGCCTCATATTATGATCCTACAATGGGTTTGTCATTAAGCTCAAAGCCAAAAGCAAATTTAACTACATATTTTTCACAACTGCATATCTGTTCCACCATATAGATGCTCTAATTCGATAATTTTATAATAAGATTTTGAAAGGGAAGGGGCCCATCAGAAGAGACTGGATTTATTTCTAAGTGATCTATAATTTGAATTCATGTTAATACCAATAGCATGTTAGGATTATTCAACTTAAAATTTAATCGGCAGGGCATTAGCGGAAAGTCTTTCAAGGATCATGTATAATTTAGACTGAACCAAACTAATTCGAAATGAGCTCTAATGGCTTTACTGTTAAACTACCCTTTGGACAGATTTAAATCATGTCTACAAAATGTTATAGACATCAAGATATCTTTAAAGTTCCAGATAAAATTAGACTGTTAATTTGTAGAGCTCAACAAAATTTGAGACTATAAGCTCAAAGATAACGTTTCCAGATGGAGCAACAAGATGCTTTGCAAATAAATATAGGTGGAAGTAATAGTTATGAAGGCATCATGGTTTGTCACAGCATTTTGCTAACTATTCGTTGATGTAAAGAGAATATGGGGAATAGGGAGTTAAATTCTCAGAACAAGAATACAGGAAAGTCAAACTCCAATTTAAGAATTCTGCAATCAAGACCAGAATTCTGAGAAAATATATGATTTTAGAGACCCGAAAGTCGTAAATTCCCGAGGGAAACCACGTCGAATGGTTGCTAACCAAATTATCCAAAAGTTGTATGTTCAAATTTCAAGACCTGTCAAACAATGTTATTTGTGATCTATTTAGAAAGTACTTATCCCAAAACATCTCATAGGTAAGCAAATGGTTTCGATAACCTGGGTAAATAACACCCCCACTGATCATTTAAGGAGTGATACTTATTTCTAAAGGAATGTTACAATGGTACAAAACAAGTAATGAATGAGAGCAGAATTACTAACAAAAGCAAATACATAAACAATAACGCATCAAAAACACTATCAATACTAGATTTGCCTATTAGATCGATAGTAAAATGGGAGTAGGTGATCACAACGACAATGATCAAAAGGAATGCATAATGACAACCTAACCAAATTCAACCGAAGATCAAGTACCAAGACAATCAAAGAGTACTCGTAAATAAAGCTTACCTAAGTCGTGAATAAGGCTTCTTAGAATCTATGTACAACTGTATGCCCGACAAGTAAGGAACATAATACTGTACGATTCGGTCTTTCTCATTCAATACCAAAGGTACTCCAGCCCCATACACACTCCACTCTTTAAGAGATTCCCACAGATCGTCCAGGCAATAAAATGGATGAGACACTGCTTTCCGCATTCTCCATCCCCTTGCTAATGCCTGTCAAAACAATACACGATGATGCAAAATAATGACCTTTAGAAAACTTCATATTTGATAAATCCTCAAATATTGCCAACGACCTTCGACAGAAAATTTGTAAATCTTTTGGAAAATGGCTCAAATTATCAACCTTCGGAAAACCACTTTTGTAGATTTTCAAACTACTGCCAATGGATGCCCTTCCTAAATGACTTCTTCAATCAAACCTTTAAAAAAGCTGCAAATTAACTGTCTTTCGAATGGCAACGTTCATAAAGTTTCAAAAAAGCTGAACTAGCAATCTTTTGAAACCTCTATTTTCATAAATTATTTGAAGAAAGACAAAAACACAACCATTCAAAGTTGCATTTTTTCATAATTCATCCAAAACAAAGACATCTTATTGAATGCAATCTCTAAGCCTTTCCCTTTTGGACACATTTAAATCGGTTTCCAATGGGAAAAAGACAGCACACGGTATAACATTCACGTTTAAATCCCATTTTCAATACGCAATCCAGTGATCCTAACATGAGATAGTAATTTCAAATCAATAATTAGTAAAGTGAAGACTTTGAAGTTGACTTCGTAGAGAACGGGATTTTTGGTTTGGTTTCATGTAACCAAAACGGAGGTTTAGGGTTTACCTCAGACTCGCACAATGCAGGAATGAAGGGAGTAACAGATTCCATCAAACGATCCAAGTTAGTAACATCAACAGGCGGCGGTACAGGAGGCGAAACCGAGCGGACAGAATCCCGTTTCGACAATGCTGCATTCGAATCATCAGTCTCGCTTCGGTTTCCCGCCTCCGCATGGGTATATGATTCCGTCTTCACCACCGCCCGCTGCAACTCCTGCTGTTGTTGCTGGTGCATCAACTGCTGCTTCTGCATCAACTGTTGCTGCTGTAACAGCAATTGCTGTTGCCTCCGCACTGCCGGCGGGTTGTAAAATCTATCTCCCCCATGGCTACGCGACACCGCAAAGCTTCCCTTACCTGACATTAATTCCTCTTATCAATTTAAAAGAATCGAATGTCGGTATGTATGCATAGGAATTTTTGCGTCTTGGAAGGGGATTTCTTCTTTAACGAAAGAAAAATTGAGAGGATCAGTGAATGGAGATTGGATTGAAATGAATTTGGATAGGAGAAATTCGGGTTTTCTGGAGGCTTTTAAAGAGTATGCTGCTGTGACTCACCGTGGTCGAGGAGATGGAAGGTCATCACTCACTGTGCGACTCTTTACTCTTTATATATGAGTTGCTTTTCAAATTTACTTGTTTCATAATCCATGTAAAATGGGCATTTCGATATTACAGGCTGTATTCATTGGAATTTTTGAAAAATTTAAAGAATTTGAAAGTAGAGGTTTTCGATATAAAACTCTCTAATATATAGGTGTATTCGATTTTTACAGGCTTTTAAGGGCGTGTTTATCCACATTATTTTAGAAGAATGTATTCTGTAATAGTAGATTAATAGAGAATATGTGGTTGAAAAGAAGGAAAAATTATTGACGTGATG
>CAIGRH010030237.1:0-10116 GCA_903798295.1 Fraxinus nigra | reverse complement strand
TTTTTTAAAAAAAAAAAAAAAGTCCAAACATGTACCGACGTCTGACTCAATGTAAAAAATAGTATAAAACAAGATATACATGTAGCATAATTGGTACTCAATTGTAATAAAAACAATAAAAAGATCATTAACTTTTGCTCATTTTACATGCTTATGTCCCCAGCTTCTTATTGTCGATTCTTTTTTTCCGACAAAATATTTTCCTCACGTTAAAATAATAATTGGACAAAAAGTTTTATAAGATACAAGATATGCTAATTATTGAAGGTTAAATATGAAAATATGAAGAAAAAAGTTGGAAATATTAGGGCAACAATGAACAAAATTTAAGAACCTTCCTTACAATTGAGATGTGATGCAGTTAATGAAAATTTTAATATCAATATAATTACCCAATATAAAAAGATTAAAAGGAAAAGGAAAAGGAACGGGAAAAAATATTAAAAAAGAAAATTCTTTAATTTCCCTAACACCCGCCTACACTACATTGCCACGAACTCCACCATTACCACCGCCACCAACAATAGGTGTGATTTCTCCCATTGCTTTTGTGAAAATTCGAGGATGATTTTCAACTTAGTTTTCGTAAAATCTAGGGGGAATACTCCTCCCATGTTTCCACAAGTGCAAGAAATGTAATTACTTGATATATTCCTATAACGGATTAGAGTTCTGAAATTTTGAGTTCAGTCGATATTACAATTTTTGAGGCATGGTGAAAAATTGAAGGTGATGATGATTGTAGTGGCAGCTATGGGGATTGGGAGTGGGAGGGAGAGGGGGATATTGATGTGGGGGGTTGGTTATAGAAAGGGGTTGAGCGGAGGTCGAAAGAAAAATTTCGCTTGTAATTTTCAATTTTGTAAAACATCCAAATTTTTTTGATTTGGTATTTTTGAAAATGTATTTTTTTCTTCTAATTTTCGACACTGTATATCAAGAAAAAAACATGAATGAACAAAAATTTGAGTCCTCAGCATACTTTCAACAATTTTATGAAGAAGTACAGACATATTATTACATAATATAGGGAGCCAAATACAAGTTCTTGAAAACCATACTTTATGACAACTCATAAACTAGAAGTCAACATCCCTCTAATTTCATTAGTTCTTCAAACTTCTAGTAATATTGTTAAATTCTACCAATGAAAAATCTTATGCACACTACCGATTCTTCACATTGTCAGGTCCAACTTACAGAACAAGCCAAAAAAATTGCGAAAATCAATACTGCAGGAAATCTGACATGCCCACGATAGGCTGCTGATTAACAAAGTGAAAATTGCAAGATTGGTTCGTGAAGTTATTATAAGCAGAATCTGCAATTGAATGATTCTCCGAAATGCCAAAACCACCATTGTTAGCATTCAAGAAACTTATGATTTCATTGAGAGATTGCAGTCTGTGGCTGAGTTCAGCCACTTGAGCTGTGAGAATTGAATTCTCAGCCTCAATGTTGAGATAATGCTGGGTGATGACATTTATACTTGAGATAATCTGATTATTTTCCTTCCTAAATTTAACCTCTTCTGCCATTAGATCATCCAACTGCTTCTGTTTTCGCAGCCGGGATCGTCGTGCGGATTCCCGGTTCGAAGTCATTCTTTTCCTCTTTCTCTGATCCATCAATTTCTGAAGATCTTCAGAACCTGAGTTCTGAAGCCCAGATGAACCAAATGACGTCCCACTAGATGAAGCCATGAAACTGTTACAGATCAAGTTCTAATCCCAACTTATGCGAAGAAAATAACCAAATCAACACAGATTTACAGTGGTTCACCGAAGTAAGTTGATCCAAACGTACACAAATTTCCGGATGTTCTCCCGACTCGACCTTATTTTGAAAGCCGAACTGGGTTCGATGACACAAATGCGTAGTACAATTACGCCACCCCACAATTGAACAGAAACCTTACAGAATTGATCAAAATTCAAGAAATATCGGGCTTAAAGACAGCAAACTAAGCAGGACCCAAATAGAAATAAAACTATATTAACATATACTAATATATATACTAATTATATGGATAGAAGTTTATAGATATATAGGCTACTTATCAATTATAATCATAAAAGTGATTACACAATCATGAAATGCAATAGAACCAGTAAAGGAAAAAAACAGAGAAAGATTGAACTAAATGGGTCCTGCGCCTATATGTAGAATTTATCATAAACCCATAAAGAAAAAGCTCACTTAGAATTGCAGACATCAATTTCAAAGATAAAAAACAATAAATTAAGCATCGAGATTAGCTTAAAATAACACCCCAGATCCTTAATTACAATGAAGCTGAAGAAAAATTTCTGGGCTAAACCTGAACCTAACTAATCAAGATTCATAATACTGTAACAACTTGGGGGTTTGGATCCAAATAAGGATGAAAATCCCTTGGAACTGAAAATCAAGAGGGGGCAGAGTGAGATTAAAGAGTAATTAAGAGAGAGGAGGAGGAGGAGGAGAAGGGGATGTTTGATAGTAATTCGGGTCTGATTTTATAGAGCAAAAAAGCATCTAGTAAATTGTTAAAAAATCGAAAAAAAAAAAATCAAAAACAGAAACAGAAACAGAAGCCTGTGGAATAAAGAAAGGTAGATTGGAATCTACTCTGAAAAAAGCGGCTGTGGAGGTGAAGGACAGTGGGGCATGTGGGGGTAGGATACGGTAGAGGGTGGGGTGGAAACCTCTGCAACTGTTTAGATCCAGCTGGGAAGCCACTGGAGATTTATCTACTTTTTTTTTCCAACATGGAGAAGAGATTAATAAGCCGTGACCGATAAAAGTACGATGATATTGACTTTTACAAAGAGAAATGACATAATCATTTTTTTTTTTTTCCCTTATATGAGTGGCAAGCAGATTGAACAACTTGCTGATTACTGATTAGTGGACTCGGCTCGAACTGATTCATAGACAACTCAAACTCAATTTGAGATGAAACATTGACTTAATCGAGCTCAATTTTTTATCCACGAGCAGGCTTGTGATTTGACTATTTTTTGATAGATTTTTGGTTTACTTTACTAATTTTTTTTAAAAAGATTTTAACTTGCTTCTAGCTTATTTTATTAATCTTTTTAAGAAAACGAGCCGCACTCGTTAACGGCTCGACTCGCCCACGAGGCAAAGGGTTGACTGAAGTCAAGAATTTGGAGACGAGTTGAGATTAAATGTTTAAAAGATTGAGTCGAACCGCCTTAGAGTGCTATTCTATATTGTGTGTTTTGTTTTGAGGACGATAATAATGGAGACCTTATAATTTAACAAATTTTATGGACGATTTTTGTTCTTGGTGGCAAAAAAAAAAGTTCAAGATATGGCTGATGTTCTGTCGAAAGATAAAAGTTGGGCAAAAATGGGAAATGAGATAAAATTATATTCAACTAGAGCAATTTTTTTTTTTTATCTAATTTGTAATAAATTCAAATTTTGATTCTTGAAACCACCCTTTCATGTGGACTATATTGTTATTACCAATATCTAAATCGATAAGTTTCTTAGAATATTGAAATAAAGTGTTACCAACCTCTCGGTGTACTAACTAGAAAAGCCCCCTCGGAGGAGTAAAAATTTATTCTGTTATGTCTTGCAAAACTAGGACCCATACATTGCCCCAATTAATCTACGTTGTGAGCGGTTCAGGGGCCCCCTGTTTCGTACACTGACAAGGACGACTCAACTCCACACGGATGACCCTTTTTAAAGTCTGAGCGACTCCATGTAGAAGAGATTGGCTTACCCCATTGCAAGAACAAGTTCAGGGCGAGGCAATGACAAGAGTCTTTAACATATCTTGTGCCACGTGATTGATAAGACAACTCATTGACATTGCCGCCGCCCCAAACCTATTTGGTCAAGCCAAAGCCGCAAGCTAGTCCTTGTTAGTACCAAAGTAGTACTAGCATTTAAGACTGTAATTGATTGATACCTATGATTAGAAAGGTCAATCACGTGGATGAGGCTACGTGCATTGTCATCCAATGACCTTCATCCATCTTGCTCAAGTATAAAAGCTCATATTTAGTGTCCTTCAAAAGTAATGTAAGTTTAAATTCTTAAGACTATATTCTTGCTACACATTTTTTATCATTCACCCCCAAAGCAGACTCCTTTTTACATTGGAAGTTTACGTTTAAAGCTCTCCCACACTCATTTAATTACTTCTTCAATTGACTTGATCGTCAGAGTGCGCGCGGCCGACTCCAGTATGTTCAAGTGTGCAGGAACCCAACTTGAGTGGACGTGAGAGACCTTGAGATCTGTTGACCATATCATTGGTACGCTTTAGATGTCAACACATTCTATATTTCAATTTCATTTTAATTCGATGGTTATTTTCTAAATATCATCATCATTCCAACTCCAATAATGATAGTCTATTATTAATCTTCTCTAGAGTTTGCATTTTGAAAGTTCAGTCATGACCCAACAAAATAGGTTGGTTATACTGGTGAAGAAATCAAGCTCACTAGTTGATAAGAAAAAAATAAGGATTTTGTTATTTGTACATAATAAATTACATAATATGATATAAAGAGAAAATATTGGATGAAAAAGATTGATTGTATTTTAAACTGACAAAAAAATAATTATTTATGAATTTTCTTGGCATCACTCTGCAAAGACTTTTTGTTCTTAATCTTTGAGCTTTTCTTACGTTTTAAATTAGGGTAATTATATTACCACTACAAATTTTATTAATTACACCACAAATTTTCTATTTACTTAAATATCTTTAACTAAACATAATTAGCGTTTTAATATATTTTTTAATTAAATAAATTATTGTTACACCACAAATATAAAACCTAATTTCTTTCTTTCTTTTCCTTAACATCTAATTGCTCATAGTTATTTCAGCAGTTTCCTATCTTCTGGTGGTGAGATTAAAAATAGCACCATAAATCCCAGATTCAGATTCTCTTTTACCAAAAATAAGGGGCAAATCATCAAAATCAACACCATCTTCCACCTCTAAATCATGAGCATTGTTTGGATTTAGATACCCATTTTCATTATCAGGAGAAATCAATCTCGAAGATTGATTTTTTTATCCAAATACATCTTTCGCGTGTCATTCAACATACTGATGTTTAGGAATAGCTGAATAATTACTATCCATTTGTATGGATGCTCTATACCTACACACACATTTAAATTAATATTAGAAGAGAAGAGAGATTTACATAAGAATTGATATAGACGATGGATATGGGTTTCTTGGATATTTGTCAACGAAATGAATTGAAAATGGAGGGAGTGTTGAGCTCTAGATCTCAGGGTCAATGGTCGATTTCAACTTTGCTTACATAAGGTCAAGACCAAAAACCTTCCTATCTTCTGTTTCTGGTGGCTGTGAAATAATGAGGTGAAATGTTGAAAGAATGAGGATTAATATCGGTGATAAGTACACCCACAATTATTATTTTTGTTTCAATTTTTTGTTTTTATTGAATTAGGATTATAATTGTAAATTTATTGTGGTGTATTTATTAAAAATATATTTTAATTGTAGTGTGATTATAATGTGGTGTAGTATAATTACCCTTTAAATTATATAAATATGCCCATCTTTGGCTCCATTAAAAATTTAAAAAAATTTCTCTTTCTTAATTTAACCACATATTCTTCAAACAAAATAATATTACACACAAATCTAAAACTTTTCATTATTTTTCAACCACACATTCCTCCATCAATCACTATTCCAAAATTTATGAATTCTCCAAAATGGGACCAAACAATGACAAAATATCACAATGTGCTAATCACGCTTCCAAAGTTGGCCACAATTCACTTATATTTAATTAGCAATGGACAAGGAAAATGCTAGAGATGATTATCCCAATTTGACCATCACCATCATAGATAGAGAATTTTTATTTGCCACGCCTCTCTTCAAATGTTTAGGTACATTGTATTGGTTGTTTTCGTGCTTGCTTCGTTAGTTTTTATCATTTTATATACGATCTGATCTTTCTAATTTATACGATTAATTACACAATAATTTATTAATAATTGTGGTTATTACTTTTTAAAAAACTATATCATACATATTTGTTAATATCATCTTAATATCTACTAATGCCCTCCTAAATTGAGAAGAGCAACAAATTGTCCATTAAGAAATATAGGATGAAGATCTCATAATAATTGCATCATACAAAAGACCACATGAAGTGGAAGTCATAGAAGATATGTATGATGATTTCCTTTTGTCTAACCTTGCACTTCACTCATATATTTCTCTTCTTGATATTTCAAATCATTGTCGTATCGTAGCTCATAAAATATTCGAGGTATACAGTTCGAGATTAGAACAATCGTATTGAAACATGCTACTCTAGATGATTATCTAATGAACATTATTTTCCTTTATTTTTATTTTTTTGATATTTGAGATAATTATTAAATAATGTAAAATATTAAATTATGTCTACATGACACAGATTATTTTCATGAAATTTTATTAAATGCCAGAGATTAATAATGACATATTAATTTCAAGAGGTAGGACTACGATTACTATTATATTTTATGAGATTCTAGATAGCGGAAATTACAGCCCACCATAATTTTAAACTTCTCATTTCAAAATGAGTATTTACAAGTTTTTATTTTAAAAATCAGATGATAATTAGTATTTTAAATATTAATAACTATATTACAAAATTAAATATGCATATTCATCCTACCCAAACCACACACACCAAAACCCTAATCATTTTCATCCTCTCCATTTTGTGTCCTCTCTCTATCCACATTCTCTCCTCTCTAGCCGTCCGCTGCCGCTGCCGCTGCCGCTGCCGCCACCGCTAGCACCACCTCGTCGCACCACCATTGCTGGCAACACCTCACAAGCACCACACTCAACCACCTCACCTATAACACCTTAAAATTTCGTAAACACTAGAGTATTATCAAAAATTAAATTTTCTTTACATTAAAAGCGAAAACAATACAAATAAAAATATAACTTTATTTTCGACAATAAATATCAATTAAAACTTGGATCTGAAATTTCTAAAAAAATTAAATATAATTAGTCAACTAATTAATAAACGTGACTTTGAACAAATAAACAATTTAATAAACTAAGAGATAAAAAAAACTTAATGTTTTTATTTCTTCAATTCCTCTTGGTAGTCCACATCACCATTCCGCCACAATCCCAATCGACTCGAACTAACTTGTAAAATTTTATAAGAGTAAATATTTAAAAATATCTAGTAAGATACGTGCAGTTCTCATACATAATTATATAGTAATAAATATAAACTTTATACCACTCTTTTCTTATAGAATATATCGATAACGAAACGATACATCCATCTTAGGTTATTTCAAATTCTCAAAAGATTTCATATCTTTTAATCAAAAACCCGAAGGTTCACTAGCAATTTATGCATAAATTACTGAATATGCGAGTATATAAGGAAACAAATCATTTGCACAAAAGTATCTTATCTTGATTTTGGAAGGTTGAAAAGAATAAAATCTTGCACTAGAAGTTCTCATATTTTTCTACATTTTTCCTCCCATTCTCTCTCTATCGTGACTCTCTTTATTTTTTTAGTGAAATAATGAAAATTCTTACAATATTTATAGTTGAAATTCTCAATTGAGTTTGTATGAATCTAGAATATAAAAACGATGTCATATAAGAAATTTGAATAAGAATTGATTTCAAATAATAGAATTATAATTACTATTAAACTTTAGCAAATTACAAAGAGATTATCATTATCAAAATCAACATTTATCATTTCACACATGTGGCTACCATAAAAACTCAAATCATAAACCAAGTTTAATTGGATTACAATTAACCTTTTATCCTAATTAAAATATCAAAAGGTTATCTACCAATATTATTAGCATTCTTAATTTCTAAAAATTCTATTTTACCCTATTTTCCTTTAATCAGATCTAACTTGATTGATCTTATACAAACAAAGTTTTCTTGGATCAAAGACTCCTAATTAATTAGAAGCTACAATATGAGCCCAATATTGATATTTCAATTATTACTCAATCGATACATAATTATTTGACTTAAATAAAATAGGAATTTAAAATCTATTTCAAAATAGTAGTAGTTAGAGGTGGTAGGGCCATGGTGGATTGGGGTTGGATGGGTAGATGGTGGTATTAAGAGGGTTTATGATCAACTATTCGAGATTGTGACTAATAACATGTATATCCTATGACTAAAAAATAACATGTGATCGTTAAATTGTGATCAATAAATAATATGTTATTATAAAATTTGAGTGGTGACTTATAAAATTTATGATTTGTGATCGATAAATAAACTGTGACTTATAAAAAAATTTATTTGTAATCGAGAAATAATTTATAACCAATTAACTCAAAAAATTGTGACCAAATTATATATAATTGTGACTTTAATATATTTAATTAATTATTTCATAAATAAAATTTAATAATATCTGATTTTGAAGTTTAAAACCTTATTTCTTAATTTTGAAATAGTTAATAGTTAATCTATTCAATATGAAATTTTCCCCTTTAGATAAATACGACTTTTGCAAATAAGGACAGACCTTGGTGTTTAAAAATGAAACATGGGCACACATTAAAAATTCACGACGTGTTTAATTCTGGTGTATTTTAAAATACATCCGTATGTCCTTCCAAAAAAAAAATAATAATAATAAAAAAAAATGCGTCCCTAGCTATAACCATATAGCTGGCTGCTCATGTTAAGTTTGACCTATCCATTTCTCATTCAAAAGGTTTTCGTTTTTGTTTGGTTCTCATTATTTCACATAATAATTTTTTGGAGAATGTGAAATTAAAAAAGAATGAATTTTTTTTGGATATACGTGTAATATTATTTTATTGAATAATGTGTAGTTGATAAGAAAATAGAGAAAAATAAATTATAATTTAATGTGGACCAAACGACGCTTAATAATATTAATTTAAAATTCAATCATTAATCAAGACTTTCAAAGTGGAAATAGCCTGAGAGGTCATGAAAGGTCACGTCTGTTGGGTTCTCATTCATCCCTATGGGACAAACTTTGATGGTTTGACGGAAAAATAAAAAATTAAAAAATCATGCACTACGTGAAGCATGCTCGAATAGGGACAAAAGCAAGGATAATTACCATATTGGTCAGTGAACTTTGCATAAAATTTTCAAGGATCGCTAAATTAAAAAAAAAAATTCAATTGGTCACCGAACTTTACAAAATGTGGGAATATATATTGTAAAGTTCGGTAACTAATGTGAAAACTTTTGAAATTCTCAGTGATTTATGTCATTACATTTTATAAAGTTCAGTAACGGTGCAATTTTTGAAGTTAAACTTCAAGCAAAGTTCAGTGACAAATTAGGTAAATTATCAATCTTTATATTATTTATTTTTTTCTTCTTTTATTTTAGAGAGGTTAGTAGACAACTTTGTCGGTTACTTAGAGATAAAATGCTATTCTTTTTTCTTAATTTGATGATACTAAAGAGAATAAAACTATGGGGTAGGAAAGCGTAAAAGAAAGAAAAAGATTTAAAAAACATAAAGAATAGTCAATCACCTAATTTGTCACTCAACTTTGCATAATGTTTCACTGATGGATCTGATGACATTTTGTAAAGTCTAATTACTAACATGAAAATTTTTGAAGTTCTCAGTGATGGTGGAATTATATTTTGTAAAATTTAGTGACTAACGGGAAAGTTTTTGAAATTTAGTGACCTTTAGAAAATATTTTGTAAAGTTAAGTGATCAATAAGGTAATTATCGTGACAAAAGCATATAAATTAGGTGAAAATGCACGTCTGGTCCGCTAAATTCCAAAGAATCGAGTACTGTAACAATTAATAAATTTTATTTGGTGGTGACTAATAAAAAGATGGCTTAACCATTAAAAAATTTAAATTGAAATTAGCTGTAGTTGAACTGGTTACCAAGCTAGTCCACAACATTAGGTGATGCTATAAAAAAACCGTATACGTGAGTACCTAGTATCGATATTGACGTACATGAGTTAGAACCACGAGTTGATCACATCACAAAAGGAAATTACAACAAAAAAACTTAAAAGAAACAAAATATTAAGGATTGATATAATATGACATTGATA
>CAIGRH010030220.1:0-11645 GCA_903798295.1 Fraxinus nigra | reverse complement strand
CAACTTAATCAATTGTGAGTCACGATTTGAGTTTTAAGGTCACAGATTATCAAATTTTAAGGGTCACTGTTAAATAATTGATCACGGGTCAACTAATGGATCACATACCACCACTCCGTCCAATGTCTCCACCGTCACTTGCGGCCACCCTCACACGGTGGCCGACGACACCACCACCGCCAACAACAACAACACCGCCACCAACACCAGAAATCATGACCACCCAACACACCAATAACGAACAATCGCCATCCAACCGTCAAATCCACCACCATCGCCGCAACCAAATCCACAATTGCTAGATCCACCACACCATCTAGCTGCTGCACCATTGCCACCACACTCAGCACGGATCACCCACCACATGCACCAACAACTTACTGTCGTCGCCACCACCGCACCGCTGACGACAATAACAACCACATATCCGAGAACACAGATCCAAACCACATACCCCAAAACACAAATCCAACTATGCCAACACCAAAACCACAGCTTCCTCCACCGCAGCCGCAACCGCACTGCATCGCCAACGACAATAACCACCACCGACCCAAAACTACAGACTCGAGAACCCAGATCCAAACCACAAACCCCAAAACACAAATCCAACTCCACCAACACCATAGCTTACTCCACTACCGCAACCGCAATCGCACCGCACCGCCAATGACAATAACAACCACTGACCTAAAACCACAGATCCGAGAACCTAGATCCAAACCATAGACCCCATGTCGCCGTAGCGTTAGAGGTGGCATCGGGGGCGAACACATTCGACGATGTCGCCACAGCAGCGCATCACCACCTCACCGTCGTCAAGCGACTGTGCGCAAAGAATAAAGAGGAGTGCGGAGAGAAGAGAGTAAGTAGAGAAAAGACAGTGAATAGTGAGACGAGAGAGAAACGGTGAGACGAGAAAGAAAGGTAAAAATGTTTTGATTAGGGTTTGGATAATTATTATATTATGTAATTATAATATATATGTGTGTGTGTATATATATATATATATGTAACTAATTAAAAATATCTGATTTTTGAAAATTAAGATTTTAGATCTGATTTTAGAATATAGATCTTGAAAAGTAGGGAATTATGTAATTTCCACTTATTACTGAGAAGGATCATTATTTCCTGTTTTCAAAATATGTGAATAAAAAATATGTTTAATCAATTTAAATTATAATTTCAGTTTTGCTAAACATGCTCTCTTTTCAAAAGAATTGTGGAGACAAAATTCTTCTCTTTCCAAAAAGTAGATGCAGAAAGTGTTAGTTAATAAAAGAATACTGGAAATTATTATTTTTTTCTTTATTTAATGCTAATTATGTTATCTAAAAGATCTTCTGTTTGTACACCTTCATATGCGCCCATGAAACGTCTCATTAATAATGAAACATTACGTAAGTTGTTGGAGTTCGAGAGAGAAGCTCTAGAAACTCTCACTAAAGTTGCCCCTTGCATATGTCCACTTACCACTTACACAGCTTTCAAGAGGATGAAAACCTTGAAACTTGAAACTTGCGTAGACTCCAGAATTAGTCGTCGAAGATGGACACCTGGGTATCAAAAGAAAAACTTTTAAGAACATTGCTGAACCAAACTTGCAAGGGGTTCAACCTTCAAGAAATTTGAGATTAGATGAATCTCCCTAACAATGAACCTGCCTAACAATGTTGGCCGAACTTTGAACCTGCAAGAAAACTTGAAATCTTCACATACAACTTCTGTGAAATCTGGACAGATTTTCCAAAATCTGTATTGCTGAATTCGAGCTTTACCAACTTATGAAAGTGAAATCGTTTGAAATTTTGAATTTCCAAACTGACTTTGCAGTGATACAGCACTGTTCCCTGCTTTGCAGTCAAACATTACCCGTTTTAGCAAGTAATTCAAATTTCTTTGTACTTGGTCTAGCTAAAATTCAAAAAATTACACAAACAGTTTTTTCTAATTCATACACTCAGGCATAATACACAAAATTCGAGTTTCCACGTAAGAATTTAAGCTGCAACAGTTTATCTCTTCACTCATTTACTGCTCCAGCCATGCTTCTTCAAACTCAGAAGATTGAATCTTAGGTTCCCAGCATAACCTACGACCTGCTCACTCGGAATTCTCAGTTTGGGTTTGATTTTCAGTTTGGGTCCTGTAGCTGAACCAAGTTCGCATGGTTTTTCAGCAGTGATAAGGCTTTTGCTATTGATGCCAAAAAGGTAAAGTGTGCTACCTAATCACAAGGTAAGCAAATTGAAGATTCTTCTTCACTTAATACTGCCCAAGCACCATCCAACTGGGTGAGTAGATTTTGAAGTCATAAATTTGAAGGCAGCCTTCATGATTAACTCAAAGGAAAGTATAGATTATGACCTCCACCAATTGGCAATTCGAATCCAGCTTGCAGAATTCGTTAAATCCGTCCAGTTTTCGAAGGTTATCTTTGAAGGTCTTGAGGTCCTTGAAGCTGGGATGTTCGGCCAGCATGGTTTTGAAATATTATTGACATATTCATTTTCATCTCCTCCTAAGAGGATTTGTTACCGTTAATAGCTTGGCACTTCGTGTACTAGATTAGCCGAGTTTGTAATATTTTGATTCATGTTCCTCACTTGTTTTGGATCTTTAGATCATTGTAATGTCTTATGTTGTATACCTAGGTATACTCGAAGCAGTTGTATTCACAATTTTGATCAATATAATTATTTACATGATCAAAAAAAATAAAATGAAACGTTACATACATTATAGATCACAAACAACTTGATGTGAGAAAGACTACTAATGAAACATAGACAAGGAAATTTCAGAAAAACAAGGACTCATAGTTTAATTTATTCATATTTTACAAATGAGCCAAAATATAAAGAAAACTGCATGTAAACCCACATTCACATCCCCATATTCAAAGGCTAATGGATTAATTAAAAGCACTTTTTTTGTTTAATCCATAAACCACTCTATTTTCAGCACTGATTTAAGCTCAGCCGCCTCATTCTCTGGCAAAATTGCCATAACAGTCCGTCCTCCATTCTTCGGCGGCCCCGGGAGCACCAAAACAGCCCCTTCATCACCAACACCATCGACTCGATAGCTAACGTAAACTGGCTTCTCTCCGCGGTAATCAAATTCGTAAAACTTTGCTTCTTCAAGATTCACGAAAGTTAAATTCGCGCCATAAACAATTAAATCAGACACTCCGTTGTCTTTCTTGACTGCATTTTCGATCTTTTCTCGTTGGTCGAATGCTGAATTTTTCATCAATGCTGCTAGCTCACTAGGGTTGGCTTCCACAATGGGATAAGCTGCTTTAACAACACTCAAAAGTTGATTATTCCCATCTGCCTTGTTTTGTTCCATCATCTTGCATATTGTCACAATTTTTGGTTCCGATTCGCGAATTCTCGCTATACATTGCCAAATGACAGCAGAAATAGCCTCAAATGGAGAAAAATCAGTGCCATTGCTACTTATTTTTGACTGCAGATGGCTCAATTGTGTGGCATTAACACCGAAGGAAAATGCTTCCATTTTACAGTTATTGACTGTTATCCAATTGTCTCCAACCGGGCCCGCCCGTTTGACTGAAAGTGGATCTTCCATATCCTTTAATGGGCTTTCAGAATTTGTGGACTTCGTTTTAATGGGCCTGTTGGGCTTTTCACCTGCTACCACCTTTCCCAATAGGTTCAAGAATTTCGCAGCTGAGAATGCATCTCCAAGAACATGGGCCCAGCTTAGGCCCACAGACATTCCCCCACATTTGAATTTAGTGTACTGTACATAATTTAATACATAAATATATTAAATAGTCATGATAATATAATAAAGAATTATAAGACTGAAATTCCATCAATTGGTCCAGCAAATAATTGCAACAATGAGTAAAACTTAAAATAAAAAATAAAAACAAATCAATCTTTATCAACTAATGAAATTCAATTTATTTTTCTTCTTTTAGAGGTAAATGTTTACCTAAATAACTATAATATACATCTAGGGATGGACTTTTGTTTTATCCAGAACCACATTAACGGAGTCAGAACCAGGTTGATCTAGTTCGTTTTGGTTCTCACGATCGAGAACTAAATGATATTTGAAAAATACGGGTCGTGGGTCGTTCATGTAGGGTGACCAGACCCATAGATTATTAAAGTGAATTGCCATGAGTAGTTTGAATAGAATTCAAATCCATAACTTCCCTCAACTTACATTCACTTCCATAATTTTGAAATAATTCCCATCACTTAGAATTGCACGATGAGAAAGAAAATGCGACAATAAAATGTGTGAAATTCGTCTAGAAAAATACACATAAATTTAAAAGTGCCTAGAACCATATATATGGCATTAAAACTCACAAAAAATTGACACTTAAATTGGGGATAATAATTCACTTTCATTGTGAACGGAATTGAAACCATTGGAGAATAAGAAAAATATATATTTTGAAGTTTGAAAAGAAAGGTAATTCAACAATTCAAAAAGATCTTGGAATCCATCATTTTAAGTAAATATCTTGACGTGAAATTCATGTTTAAGCATACTTCGAATTCTTACGACTCTCGATTCTAACTACATTACCAAGTTTCAATATTCTCAATAAACAACACATTATCACCTCAAATAGAAAAAAATAAAAATTCAGAACATTTTATAGTGTACAGTTTTTTTTTTTTTTTTCAGAGTACAAGAAGAACCAAATTGGACCAACCCTGGACTAGTCAATTTTGGTGCAATTCGGTTCCATTGTTGTACGTGAGACCGTATGATTCCTTTCCTAGAATTCCCATTGCAATTAAGGTCCGTTTGGCATGAATTTTACTTTTGTTTCGTGTAGAAAAACTTTTGGAGGGAGCCCTTAATTTTTGTTAGAAAACAAAATTTTAAAAGAGCTTTCTATTCTGAAAAATGTTTTTACATTAAGACTAACTTCGTGTAAAAGTTCTTTTAATTATCGAAAGCATTTTCATAAAATTAATCAAACAGATTCAAAACCAACTTTTGAGTTTTTTTTATCCTTTCTAGCTTTTCAAAAGTCGTGCTTAACGGGCCATTCGACCAGTGGATGCAGATGCAGTATAATAGGAGAATGTATAAGCCAAGTTGGGTACACCAAGCCGTTTTTTTCTTCTTGCTAGCAAGGAAATCTAACTCGTTCTAAGGTAGAGCCCTTAGAGTCATACTTGAGGGCAGTTCCCCTAGTCCATCCAGTTCTCATAAAAATTTGCTTATTCTATGTTTCAAACATGCTTTAAGAACCAAAATGGAGTTAAAATCTTGTCAACTCATACCTGTAAGAGAACAGTCGGAGAAAATGCTATTTCGGGACCAATGATCTGGTTTGGAGTCAGATACTTCTCAAGGGAGGCATTCTCCTTGGTCATCTCCAACCATTCATCCATTGTTTTCTCACACTTTGCTTCAAGGAATCTCACCCCACAGTCATTGCATTTGATGTAAGGCCGGCCAGACTCGGCTCTACGAAACCGTCCACAGGTAACTGGGAAATCGTTCAACAATATGAACAATGGCTCCTTTAACTTGAGGGTGGTCAAGCCCTCAAATGCCTGCTTGCCAAAATAGTAGATTCCTTTCAAGTAGTGTAGCTTCATTGCCAAGTCCATGTCACTCGGCTCGTGAACCACGTCGGCCTCGATCGCATATCCGGGCCCGACGGAGGACAGCTTTACGTCGTAGATCAAACCTTCAGCCATGGAAGATACCATTGTTTGTAACTTAGCTGATTTTAGGGTTTTGTTTACTGAAAGAGAAAAGAGTGGTGCTAGTTAGGGAAAGACAAAATGCCAAGGCTTGGAATACTTTCATATATACTTATTAGAAGTTAATTTGGGTAGGGGTGGGGTGGGTGAGGTGGGTGATGGGGATTTGCTACCTACCATTTGGATCATGTCTCTCTCTGTCTCATTATGCTTCTCATGAGTAGATCTGATTCATTTGGTGATCAAAGTTCTAATATAATTACAATATTTATAGTGACAAGAAGGCCAAAATCCCAAGTATTTCGTCGAGTCTTAGGAATCGTTTGACATAACTTCTGCAGAGTTGAAAAGGAATTATAAAGATTCAAAAGTCAATTTTATAAAAGTGTTTCTTTTAGTTGAAAATTTTTGTATAGAAAATTGATCCAATATGACTCTTTAAAAACTCTTTCAGAAGAGAACTATTTTATAAATTAATTTTTCAAACAAAAACTAAACTAGCTTTTTTCATAAGGTTCTTCAATAATCATTCACCTAATATTCAATCCGTTAACAGAAGAGTCGCATGCGTGTATTTTGGGCGAAGAAAAACTAATCTTGAATATGACCCATGTGGTTGATGCGACATTTCAAACTCCAATTAATAAGACGGGACAAAACTTTAAGGGTCCGTTTGATTGTAAATGTGAAAAAAAATATGTTTTATTAAGAATTGAATTGCTTAAAATTTGTTTTCGTGAGAATTGTAATGAATTGTATTTGATTGGTATCATTTTTCACCTGAAAAATGTTGAAAGTTTGGTTTCCGTTTAACTTTGTTTTTCATGTAAATTGTCCATTAAAGTGATAATTTTTTTCTACCATTGGGTCTAGAATTTGTTCCATTTGCCAAAAAATAAATAAATAAATAAATAATCACATCGAGTATCATTCGTTTGGCTTTATTTTGTATGAAAATTGTCAACAAAATTGATAATTTTTTTTACCATTGTGTTTAGAATTTTATCCAATAGCCCAGAAAAAACAGCAGCAACAACCTGGAAAATCAATTCCAGCAAAAGCAATAGGAAAACCGATTCACCAAATTTCCTGAAAATGGGCGCGTGAAGTTGCGGCGGTGAAAACTTTTGGCAGGTAAAATGTTGGCCATCAAACATCTACAAAGAAGGAAAATGGAAAATTTTCCATGCTATCAAACATGGCCTAACTTCTCTTTTTCATTTGACACTGTTTAATATTGTAGTCCGACTCAATTATAAGATAATGTTTGGATCGATGACGAAGTAAAAATATGGTTAGGGGAGTCGAAATAATCAGTAAAAGTTTTTTTTCTTTTTCCTTTTCTTTAATAGGAATAATCTAGCACAGTTGGGATGTCATAATGGGATATTATTGCGTAGTGAGAATTTCTGTTAACTGGTAATGGTGAGTAGTTGTGCAATTAATACAGCATTTAATATGACATAATTGAAAGCCTTACACCAGTAGGTATCTCTCTCAATCAATCTAAACTTGCGCCTTTGTTTGATACTCGTTATTCAATAAAATAATATTACACGTAAATTTAAAAAAAAATTCTTATTTTTTTTACTGCACATTCTTCATTAATTTACTATTCCAAAATACATTCTTACTATAAAAATGAGAAACGAAGGGGTTCTAAATTTTATTTCACTTTCAAACGACTAGCTAGCCCACAGCTATTTGTTTGTGTGTTTGTTATTGAGACGAAAATCTAATTGACATGATAGAAAGTATTGTAAAAACGAACAAATTTGGTTAACAAATGATAGAAAGTATTGTAAAACCGAACAAATTTGGTTAACAAACATAGTTTATGGGGGTGGCTTTGGCTCGATTCACCTCGTCTTAGCACTTAGGAATTAGGATAACTTCAAGTTGTCACGCCTAGAACCTGGTTCGTTGCACGAAGAAGAACGATTAGTGAGATGACAAGGACTCAATACAGAGTATCGTCTAACTCAAAATTAGCAAAGGAGTTGTCTTTATTAAGGTATACAAGAGGTTGTGTCTAGGCTGGAGGTAGTTGACAGATGTCCAATCCGTGCAGATTTAAAACATACGACAAAAGAATTTATTTGAGGTTCACAACGTAGACGCAGGAACCGACAACAATAAAGTTGGATTGCGTAAATGATACTCTATTTCTCTCAATAACCCCATTAGAGAAGAACTTTGCCTTGTGTACATAATTTGTGTTCACAGTAGTGTCCATAACCCTCACATGGGATGGGTCCACATTTTTATGGACCACACCCCACGTGAGGGTTATGTACACCCTTATGTACAATAATTATGTACATTTAGCATTTTTCATTAGAGAAATAGTAAATTTTTTTTAAAAAAAGAATGTGTGATTAAAATAAAAGGAGCAATTTTGAATTTACATGAAATATTATTTTATTGAAAATGTGTAGTTAATAAGAAGATCGTAAAAAATGAATGCTAATTTAATGAGCGCCAAACGGGGGCTTCGTGTATGTTTGGGATAACTTTTCTTCTACTTTTTTGTAAAATAATTTTTACGTAGGAATCATCTTGAACAAGCTTATTCTAATAGTTATTTCAATCAAATAAAATACATTCAGAAAATTATCCGCCCAAAAATAGCTTTTTAGTTTAGAAGTAGCTTTTCACTTTGTAACAGGAAGAACGAATAGAATTGACCATATAGACTAGGGAAGCTATTAGATCACAAGCATTTGTTGGCTCTAGGTCCTCTTGTGTGTGAGCCTTTGGTCTAAGGATCTTAGACCAATAATCATAGTCTCTATTATATAGTTAGGTTAGACCATTTAATGTTTAGTGTACAATAATTGACAAGATTGGATAGTGTAACGAGTTATTTTTCTTTCTTAATACTGTGCCGTCCTATTCAATTATCCCGAGCAAGTATACTATGGATGTATAAAAAAGTATTAAGGAATAAGTTGTACCTACATTTTAACCAAATATATGCAACTAGCAATAACTATAAATGCCATTAGAACAATGTTAAAAAGCAGGAAACTGGGATTATAAACAAGGATTACATCTGAAGTGAATGAAATGAATCAATACCCATTTCCCTTCTATATTACATTTATGGTGATAGTGAAACTAAAGCTACTCTTACACTAATTAGAAAAGAGAGCGCACCAGCTGAAAGCAGTGAAATAAATTCAGGTGCTTGTGCATCTTCCTGAAGGACACTTCTCAATTTTGTGTGATACCTCGTGGAAGTTTCCGATATAAATCAATTAGGTCGATATCCTGGACATTGGGAGATGAGACACGCCATCACCAGGAAACAATCATGCGATGGATTCTGATCGACTGAAAAAAATTCAGAACCAGGGCAAAGAATTGTGTATGCTACCACAGCAATGGAATGGTGCAGTAAGCCAATAATCCTGTTAAGTACACCAATCCATCTCTGCAGCCAGGTATAATCAACGTTGCTTCTCGGTTTCACTGCGTCGGGCAGCACCAAATTAACAGCGATGATCAGTAAGGGATGACATATGGCAGAGCATAAACATCAGCTGATTCTATATACATAGCTCCAGACCATACACTAATGTCTTCCCTGACCCCACAAAATCCCACCTTGGGCTTTTTCGATGGAGGATCCTTCTTGTAAAATAACCACTCTTGGTCATCGGTTTGCAACTCCTCCATCTTGGGTACTGTGAGAATCTCACTAAGATACTTGAAATCGGGATGGGGAGGCCTCCTTGAAGCTTCAGCATTTAGATTCTCCATCTTGGGTACCCTGAGGACTTCATTCGGAAACTTGGAATCTAGATGGACTGATTTTTTTGATGTTTCAACATTTTGGTCAATAGACGCAGTAGCAGTCGAAGGCTTAGGTTTAGATGGACACAGTTCATGGACTTCCAGAGTAACAGTCATCCTCTGGTTCTTGTTATCCGAGCGAGTATTATAAGGAGACATCTGTTTATAGGAAGCAGATACATAGGGATTTTGGCAAGCTTCAAAATTTCTTTCATTCTCTGTCAGCTGGTGAGGAGTAAGCCTCTGTAATTTATTTGGTCTGACTTCGCTCTCTGTAAAATAAGCAACACTAATCAGCCTATTGAGAAGGTTACCTGTAGTTGAACAAGCTTATGCAAATTCACCATGATATCAAATTCTAACAGGAAGTACGATGAAACCACGAGACCTGACAAAAGCATCCTAAAGATGCATAAAATGTCAGGAAGTGCCTGATAAGCTTTCCTGATTCTCTTAGCCACAATAGAAACTAAAAAACAAACTTTTGAAATAGTTTGGATTTTATTATATTGTTCCGTTGTACAAGAGGACTCACCATGAAGAAAACCATTGACACTCGTTTTCCTGTTATTTCCCTCATCAACAGAACTTCCATTGATGTCCATCAATAGATGTGTACTTACATTGCTAGTAACACCGACGAGATCGTTACTGCCTACATAGTTGGATCTATCCTGCTCGCTTTTCTTATTTTCAATTATTCCCTTCTCCTTCTCCTTCTCCTTCTCCTTCTCCTCCCTTCTCTTCTCCTTTTTTTTCTCCTTCTTCCTGGCTCTGTCCTTCCTATGGACCTTTTTATCTCTATCTTTGCCCTTGTGTTTGTCTCCCTGATTGTTGTCACTTTTTTCTTTTGATCTCTCTTTACCTTCCAGCCTACTATCCTTGTGTTCCTCCATTGGTTTGGGCATTGCTTCAACTTTACTTTTGGCCATTCCAGCATTGTTCTGGACCATGTTTGCACTGAACTCTTCCCTGAATCCTTGCACATCTACTTTTCTACTATCAATTCTCTTATCCTTGTTCTTTCCCTTGTCCCCTGCCAATACTCCTGAAGAATCCCTGTTACCAGCTCCTGCAGTTGCCCCTTGATCCCTTTTGCTGAAATCTGAAATTCTGTCAAGCAACTGGCTCTCTGCGCCCTTCTCGTCATCTCTAATTCTCCTGTCCAGCTCCTGCACAAATTTTGATTCCTCGGATCCCTGAAGAAGGCTATTTTGGACAAGATTCCCTCCATTTTGATCCAGAAATTGTGTAGCGTGTTTCGCTTCATATGTGAAACCGCTTTTGAATTTATTGTGTCCTGAATGAAGCTTATCCCCACTACTTTCCTCAAGCTTCCCAGCAACTGTTGACTCATCAGAGATGCTTTTGTTCTCTCTGTCTTTTTCCCTGTCCTTCTTCTTGTCCCTATGTTTTTCCTTCGTGTCCTTGTATTTTTCTTTTCGATCTTTCTTTTCCCTGTGTTTTTCATCACTTCTTTCTTTTCCCCTTTTTTCTTTACCTTCTCTTCGTTCCTTCTCATTCTCCTTCTCCTTCTTGTGCTTTTTCTCTTTATGCTTTTCCTAAAACCACGAGAATTATCAGCACATTCTACTTAAAACTATAAAATACATAATTACAATTTACTAAATAAAATGGTCAAATTTGAACAGCGACTGTAGTAGCACGACTTTAGAAGACGAAATCTTGTAAATCATAGTTGAAGATAAATGCCCTTGACGAAAAGTAATGTCATATAGGAATTTCAATGAAACGGAGATGATTGCAAACTAATAGAAGATCCATGAAATATTGAAGAAGATATGCATCAGTATATGTAATCATATCAGTCAAAAATCTTCCCTCACTTTCTCCCCATCTCCCTCACCCTTATGTTTATACAAAGTACCACTACCATTTCCCTCTCAGTATCTGTATCCTGAAGTATTCATATTTATGCAAGAACAGAAAATGTCAGAAAACTAGAAACCTCTACGCTCCTGCGTAACTCATCAATATGGCATCTGCCATGTCGAAGAGATTCAATCCCAAAAGAAAACCCTCCGACAAGATTCAGTTTGGCCTTGGCCGACAAAGTCTATTTTTTATTATGTTCACTGCCCAACAGCAGTTTTACCAGCCACTTAC
>CAIGRH010030158.1:0-10299 GCA_903798295.1 Fraxinus nigra | reverse complement strand
AATAATAATATTTATAACTTTGAATGCTTAAACATTCAATTCAATTTGTTAGTAAACAAGATGGATTTGTTTGTTATAATCAAAACATTAAGGTCATGATCAACCATATGTCAACAGAACGGGCTGAAAATTTTCTAAAAAATTCTAATTTTCTAGCTTTAGGTCGGGGTGCCGGCGCCGCGATGAGTTTTTGATTTCTAGCAGCCCATATACAGCGCCGTGGCGCCCATATATCTTGTTTACTTTGTTTGCCTCATGTCCTAGCCTCTTTTCTACTTTATTTTTCTCTTCTTTTATCTCCACTCTATACCCACTTCCATGATCAGCAACTTAGCTCCATTCCAAGCTCCAAAATATATCATTTTCTCCAAGTGACCTAAACTAAGAAACAACATGAACAAACAAATCGAAAAGCTCAAAAGTGTTCAAGAACAAACTGAAAACTATGTTTTAGAGGTGCTAGTTCAATGAGTGAATTACAATCATCAAGACTCTATGCATCGACTAACATTACCAATTCTAAACAAAATACCAGGCCTTGTATATGATAAGTACCTCAAATTTTCAACAATACTCTCATAAAGAATCGAATCAACTTTATCTCATTCATAAAATTTCGATAATTTTATTCCACAATAAACAGATGTGCAAATTGCCTTTCAGTCATCCATCTCGAACCTTTCAAGAATTTTCTTAGCATAAACTTCTTGAGAGATAAATATTCCATCTTTCTCTTATTTTACTTTGATGCCAAGATAATATGTCATTAGCTCGTTGTTCGTCATCTCCAGTCCATTCACCATAATTCTCTTGAACTCGTCCAATAGTCTTAGACTGTTACCTATAAAAACTAGATCATTCACATACAAGTAACAAATTAAGATATCATCATTAGTATTCACCTTTCGATAGATGACATACTCATCAGGACATTTGATAAATCCATGAACTTGAAGAAATTTATCGAGTCTTAAATCCCAAGACGTTGGAGCATATTTTAAACCATGCAAGGCTCTCTTCAACTTGGAAAACTTGTTTTTGTACCCTTTTACAACACACATAGAAGATTGTAGTATGTATACATCTTGTTCCAGAAATCCATTCAAAAATGCTAAGTTAACATTTATTTGGTAAACCTTCCAACCATTTTGTGCCATCACGGAAACAATAAGCCCTATTGTTTCGAAACAAGCTACTGGTGCAAATACTTCATCATAGTCGACAACATGTTTCGACTGTTGCCTTTATCTACAATGTTACCTTGTAGCATTCGATTTTTCCATTTACATTTGTTTTCTCCTTGAAAATTCACTTGATTCCAATCAACGTTTGACCATTAGGCTAACTCCCAAGTATCATTCTTCTCAATAGCTTCAATCTTCTTATTCATGGCTTTCTTCCATTTACCATCTTGAATGGCTTCAATAAAATCAATAAGCATGTGATCAACAAATATACAAAACAAATTTAATTCCTCAAGATTTTGAGATATCTCCTCGATATCATCATAAATTTCCGGAAGACTTTTAAAATGATGTGGTATTTCACTTGAGATTGATGAATCACTTGAGAATGATGAACATGAAGTTGTATCTTGATCATGTCTTGATGGTGGAGTTGATGGTTGTATTAGTAGAGGTGGAATCACATAAACTTGTTTTTCTTTATCATCAAAAGGGAAAATTATATAATTTTATTCTTGCTAATTTTGCCAATTCCAAATTTCTTCTTCGTCGAACTCAACATCTCTACTAATGATCACTTTCTTATTTATTGTATTGTAGATATAATAGCCTTTTGATCTTGAATCATATCCAATAAAATATATTTCTTAGTCTTGTCATCTAGTTTGGTCATTCTTTCTTTCAAAACATAAGAGAAAGCAATGCTTTCAAAAGCCTGAAGATATAATATACTTGGCTTGAATCCACTACACGCGTCTTGAGGAGTCATATTTGCATTCTTTTGGTTAGACATCAATTCAATAAATATACAGCACATTGAGCAGCTTTACCCCAAAACTCCTTTGACATTGTCTCATCTTTCAACAAACTTAGAGCCATTTCCATGGCATATCCTTCCTTTTTGCTATGCCATATTGTTGAAGAGATATAGGAACAGTTAAAGAATGATGAACGTATCTTCGTAAAAAATTCTTAAATGTGTTACTAATATATTCATCATCATAATCTTAACGTAAGACTTTGATCTTCTCACTACTTCGATTTTCCACCATCGCCTTGAAATCTTTGAAAGTCTCAAATGCATCTAACTTTTCTCTAAGAAAATACAACCATGTTTTATGAGAAAAGTCATCAATAAATAAAATGAAGTAATTATTTTTACCAAATGGTGCAGTCTTGATCGGTCCATAAAAATTTGTACGCACTAATACAAGTAGCCTTGATGCTCAAAAACTTGCTTCTTTTGAGAAGGTCTTTCGTAATTGCTTTGCATAGAGATACCCTTCATAAAGTTTATTAAGATGATGAATATGTGTTAGCCCCTTTCACGATATGTCTATTCGTTAAGAGGTTCAAACTGTCACAATTTAGATGGCCAAGACTCAAATGTCATAGTCATGTTGAATCTTTGACACATACCTTCACTTTTTCACTTCGAATATTTAACAAGAGCATTCAGCTCTTTGTCATTAAAACTCCAACAATCAAGTTTCCACTGCAATCTTTTATTATCATTTGTTTATTCTTCTTTAGGATGTCATATCTTTTCTCCTAAAGGTGGCCCAAACTCAAAAATATTTGTCTTCGTATAAGGAGCATAATTAACATTGAAAATGTATTGGTGTTCTCCGTTCTTCATTTGAATGAGAATTTTACATTTACCTTTACTTTCACCTTCGAATCATCTCCAAATGTAACAGGGTCATTTAGTTCTTCAAGTTCTGTGAAGATAAGACTTGTCTCCACACATATAATTACCTGATCCGATATCTAAGTACCAAGAATTGCTGCCTCTTGTACTTTGTACGTCAAGAGTAAAGTTCCTTCTCCTTTGTGGTATTTTCACTGTAGTTTAACTACTCCACATTTTTACTCATTCATTCCAATGCAAAATGATTAAGTTTTTGACAACTATAACTTTCAATTTGAGATTTATCATATCTTCTACCATTGTTTTTCCTTCATTCTATTCTTTGAGAATTATGTCTTCCTCGCCCTCGTGAATTGTATGAATGTCGATAATTTCCTTTATTATTGGATGAATGTTGAAAATTTCTATCTTCTCTTCTGCGATCTCTTCAACGTCCTCTACCTTTTTGTTTCCTATTGTTTGTCTCTTCCTTATCTTTGAAAGAGTTATTCCCCCAGTTCTTTATTATTATTTTTTTTCTACAACTTCCACTTGTGAGTTTGTAGGGTGCCCACAACTTCTTAAATAATATTTTTCTTACTAGTCTTTTGATCTTTGATAGCCACCACAATAAAAATATTTTTTTATATATATAAATATCGAAGAATTATTTTATTTTACTTCTTTGGCATACATATTTATCTCATTAATAACCACCAATACTCATGAAAAGTAATATGAAATATATTTAAATTCCTTCATAGATAGGGCTTTATATTCTCATCTCGAAGATTGAAGATGAACTTTTTTACTTTATTTGTACCTTTGTATGTATTTCTAAGAATCTCTACTGCTTGCTTTGAAGTGGTAGCATTTGACACCTTTTAAAAAATTGAATCATCAAGAGCTTGATGAATCATGTTAAGAAGCTTTTGATCATTCCTCTTAGTTGCTTGTTGCAAGTCTCTTTGTGCTTGAGACATGCCTTCTTCAATTTGAGGTTCAAAATATCTCTCTACCAAGTCCCACAAATCTTAAATTTCAAGATATACCTCCATACAAATACATCATGTGCTATAGTTATGATTAGTGGGTCAAAGAATGGGGAGAGGTTTGTTTGCCATCTCTTGTTTTCACACTTTTATAACATCACTCTAACACCACTTTTTTTTTTCTTTTTCTTTGTAAACTTGGAGATGGAAAACTTTTAAAAGTGGAGGAGATAATATTCAAGAGAATGCCCAGTTTATTTCATAACACTTCAAAACTAACTTATCGAAAATGAGTACAATCACTAGCCTTTTATAGACTTCACAAAACATGTATTTAATCTAATACATGTACCAATTATCAAATTCAAACTAATCCCTAAAATAATTCATTTGTTTTTCAAGTACATGAATAAACTAGTGCATTAATTGTATGCATGAATAATCCCAAAACACATAATGAACTTGATTAAGTAAACGATGAACTTGACTAAATAAAATGCATATATATATTTCTATTATGCCTTGATTACACAAAGGCCCACACGTGGTCTCAATCATCCTATGTGGCAAACGGAGCGTGGGTGGACAAGATCCACTAGGTGCTGTGGGCAATTCGCACCACCAATTGAACTGCTGGAAAAATCCTTTCTCTATGACATATAGGGCTAAGGCTATGAGCCCGGTCGAAGTGGGTCTTCCTTTAACTTACCACCTACACTTCAAACGAAACATCCAACACTGAGATAAGACGGTGTGAGCTCGATTTCCTTGAAAAAATGAGAGACGACTCACAGATAATGCTAGCCTCCTCCAAAAAAAGATGGCATGGTACTACGATGCCAAAGTTATGAAGAAGTCATTTAGAAGGGGTGATCTTATGCTGAGAAGAGTTTTCCTTTCTTCCAAAGTGTCTGGTGTTGGCATGCTGGGTCCAAATTGGGAGTGCCCTTACTGTATATCGGGCGATGTGATGTGAGACCAGGGACTTTCCTAATCAAAAGCTTGGACGAAAAGGTGCGGCCCCACCCTTGGAATGTAGAACACTTGCAGATGTATTACCGGTAAGGCAATAATCATTGCATGTATATATTTGTGGTTACCGCAAATGTATGTTCTCCAATCCTTGCACGCATACCTTCAATGGTTAAAATATGGAGACCCATACCTCCACCAAATTATTAATTATGACAAGCTCATAAGTTACATTAAATATGACAAGCTCATACACTCCTTCAACGGTTAAAATATGGCGAGCCCATATCTCTACCAAATTATTAATTATGACAAGTTCATACACTCCTTCCACTACTAGAAAAGGAGGCAATATAAACGGAATTTTAACGACGGACAACTTCTGTTGTTATTATTGACCAAACAACAACAAATTAGCAATGGATTGATATTATATTGCTTTTATAAAATAAATATTAAATTTCCAACGGAATTGGCAGCGAAATTTTTTCGTTAGTATAATTCTGTTACTAATCTGTTGGTAAAAAATAAAAAATAAAAAATAATTAATTAAATAATTTATTGACAGGATTTTCTAACGGTTGATTCCGTTGAAAATTATATAAAACAATAAAATAATTACCTACTGAATAAATACTTGTTGGTAAAGTTTGAAAATAAAATTTAAAATTTATTAAATAATCATCAAACCTATAATTTATTCCTCACTCGGGCTGTCTTCCCTCCGCTCCGCCTCTCCCGTCTCTACTATTCCTCTGCCGCCACCGTAGCCGCGGCACCGAAGCTTCCTCCTCTCCTCTCTATCTCCATTCTCCATTTCGATTCATCGCGCCCTCCACCTCCTTCCGTCCGCCTCTCACAGCTACTTCTCCCCGACACAACCATTACCCACTGGCCCCTCCGTCTCTGTCCCTATTAATCCGCAGCTAATTCCCCACCTCCGTCCGTGAAGTTCCACAGGACAGTAGTCAGCAACTGTTCCGGTTCGATTTGAGGACTGATTTACTTTCCTCCTTTGTATCGTCATCTGGTACGCAACTGGAGACGAAACTAGTATTACTGACTGCAATTTTTTGTGTTTGATGTTGTCTCTATCCTCTGCTATATTTTTTCTTAATTGCTATACAAAGAGCAATGATTTTTTATTTTTTTCCATTCAGTACTAAGAATTTATTATCTTGATCGTCGGGCAATTTCTTGTTTACAGCCAAAAAGGTTCCCTCGATAATGTGAAAGGATTTATTATTGGAAGCTAATTTGAGTATGTGGCTATGTGCCTCTCTATCCATTTATATTCTATGATCACTTTTGTGAGCAAAGAGACATGCTATTCTGGTTTTCATGATAACATTGAATATTGATTGTGGTGGAAGAATTGCATTTGATTCCAATGGTGTGCACTTTTTGTCAATTTCAGTGGCCTGTACCATTCTGAGCTTCACTGGCCTCCAATGTTGGATGGGAATGTCACTAGATAAATATCAAATTGATGGGTTGATTTTTGAGGATTTTATTAATTTAGGGAATGTGACACTGGTCTTGTATCTGCTGTTGGGTTCATACATCACACTTGCATTGGTGACCAGCTTTGCACTTAATGCAGTTATCGTGGTAATTTTATGTCTAAAGGTGAGTGTTTCTTACTTATTCTAGTCGAATTCTGATTTGCTGGGTTTAATTTTGCATGATTAGCCGCAGTGATATGTAGAAGTTATCATATTTCTTTCATGATGTTAATGCTTTACTTTCATACTTGTTCTGAACCTATTATGATTAAATTCTGTTTTCTTTTTATCAATTTCCATGATTGGCATGAAAGTGTATAATTCTGATTTAGCAACTAATATAAACTGTACATGCTGCATGATTGTATTTGGAACTTGTTGGCTTTCTTGTTCGATGGGATTGTTTTAGCTTTATGCCTGTTTTCTGCATAAACGTTTCACTTTTAATATAGTACATCAATTTTTGTGTGTTAACTTGCAATTTTGACGAATGATAAGCTGAGCTATGCATGCTTTTTGGTCTTCTCATGATTGAATTAACATTGATTGGTTTCTCATACATGAAGCCTCAAAAATTGTCACACTCGGCTTTACAAATGGATATCATTTTGTTTGTGTTTGTGGTTTCAGTTCCTTCTTACTCAGACATTCTTCAAGAATTAAAATAGAATATAAAGCTGTGAATAAAACATTACCTCAATTGCTATATTTATTTTCAGTCGTCAAAGAAGTGAATGGCAAGACTTCGTCACCTGTTTGAAGAACATGGGATTGAAATTGGAGAATAAATTTCTTTTAGAAGAAGTTTGATTACTCTAGGTAAAGACGTGAATTCATGCTCTTTTATCTAAGGCTAGTTGTTTTTAGTGTTGGGGCAGAGTGAAGCTTGAAATAGACATAACAGGCTAATAGCAAGAAGTTAAAAAGAAGAAAAGAAAAAAAATTCCTGAACAACCTTTTCCTGTGATAGAGTTCCCTCATTTTGTAGGCTCCTACTTTGGAATATATTAAAGGATGTGAAGAAAATTCAATATGTTGTCAAGGGAAAATACCTTTGTCTTAACCTAATCTATGGACAAACATGAGCTTTACTGCTTGTCTTTTGAATGTACTTTGTTTTCCTTCTCTTCAATTAAGTAGCCTCTTTGGTATTATGCTGTTTATGGCACGGCTCAATAATGGCATCCCTCTGGCATGTCAAAACGCCTTCTGGTATGCTGAATATGATGGGTTAATTATTGCATACCTAGCTAGGGATTTACATGAGAGAATAGGTTACATCCAATTTTTCTTAACATGGTAAATGAGAAGCTCAATTAATAGGAAAGTTCTCTTAATGCATTAGTAGGAAAGTTCAATAATGCATGTTGTATTTTAGCCTCTGTTTGGGCTCCATTATCTAAAAAATTCATTTTTTCTTTCTTATTTTCAACCACATATTTTTCAATATAATAATATTACACGTAAACCCAAAAATTTTCCTTATCATTTAACTACACATTTTTACTAATCCAAAATACATTTTCTCCCAAAATCACATTAAAATGGAGCCCAAACAGGGGCTCCTGGCTTATTTTCTGCATTCATGGTTCAAGATCTTCATTATTAGGACTATTTGCGTAAGATATAATAATGGTATAATGTGGCTTGATTGACAATGTAGAGTGCCAGCTGATATGAAAAGGAACTGTTGCTGCAATTTAGTTCACTATGTCAGTTTGTATTGACTTTCAAGCAACATTATGTTTTATAGGAAGATGCAAGTCTTGTACAATGATGATGTTCTCATGGGCAATATATTCTTATTTTTGCAGACTTTCTTCTTTTCAGAGTTAAACTCTTCTGAAATTCGGAAGCTGGTCGAACACCTCCTTAATTACATTATCCGCAAGGTCGTCTTTGGCTAGCAACATGCAGAATTTTTATTAACAAATCTCTCTCTGTGCTTTTTCCTTTTTTAATTCATTTTAGTTACTCATTTTCTACTCAACAGTGATTGCCTCTTCTCTGTGAATTTCTCTATTTTAATGTTTCAATTTTTTCCAGTATTGCTTTGTGCCTCAGTGCCTGTGCCACTGTGAATTGCTCTGTGAATCTGTACTTCTGTGAATTTCTATGTAAATTTGTCCATTGTTACAATTACCCTCACATTAATAATGTTTTATATTTTTATTAACTTTAAATTCATGATCAGAAACTCAAAGTTCGACGTCGATTAAATTGTGCTTTCAATGAACGAATTTTCTGACTCCGCCCCCTGAATCTACTAATTCCCACACACAGTTGTTGCATTTACCTTCACTTTAGAGAAACTGATTAGCTCCTTTATTCAAACAAGAAGTTCTTGATTCTATTGAAGGCTTTCAAAAATGTTAGAAAATTGAGCCAAGGTAAGATTTTATATTATTGTTCTTTTTTTTTTCAAAATATGTATTTATGATGAGATGTTTTGTTCTTGAATCTTTTAATATTTTTTGTACTTTTGGTTTTGGGTCGGAAGAGTTTATGTGAATAAATAGTTGGAAACATGGCAGCCCTGCCCTTAAATTATCTGAATTTTGGAGAATCTTGTTGATAGTCATGTTTATATTCTGACATTGGAGACGCTACCATGTTTATCAGTTAAAGTTCCTGGGAACAGAGGAATGTTAACTTGTGAATCTTTTGATGATGCTTCAATTTGTCCATTGTTATCTTGTTTGAAGTGGAATCAAGGTCTTTGGTGTAATTGACTGGGATTAGCAATTGAAACAGATTCGGCTCGAATATCGTTTGAAATATTTTCCAGCCCCAATCTCTGTGTGCAATAACATCTCTATTAGGCGTGGTAATGACTGGATTGATTGGGTTGATTGAAGATGATGGATGGAAAACTGGATTGCCTTTCCTAAGTATTAGACAGCTAATTGCCTACTCCATACTGGTAATGAATTTGTTTTCTGTTCATTATTGTTTTTGCGACTTAGATTAATTGATACTGTGAATTCTTTATCAATACAATCATTGCTCAATACACGCACATGGATAATAATGCTTGTGATTAGTTATTATGTAGCACATATCATGATTTCTTGACCAACTTACTGAAATAGGCAGGCAATGTAAGTGGATTGGGCGTAAGCTTCAATGCATGGGCAATGAAAAGAAGAGGACCAGTGCCCATGATTTCTGGTAGTTTTCTTGTGTTGGATGGTGTAACTTGGTGAAGAAAATGATGGATGACTTCAAGAATCAAGTGTTTACATAAATGGTATGACCTAGTGACTTCAAGAAGAGGAGAAGTGTCTTCAATAGTTGGACGAATTATTCTTGTAATTTAGTTTCATTTTATATTGTTTTGAGATTTAAAAATTATGTAATTAAAGAGATATATTTGCAATTTTATGTAAGTTGTTTGTTAGTCTTTACACTAAAAAGTGACTCTCAGCATTATTATTATTATTATTATTATTATTATTTTTTTAATTTTAAATGGCATTAGCGACGGAAATTTTGTAGGAAGTCTGTTGCTGATTAGCGATGTATTCAATCCGTTGGTATTTGGCGACAAATTGAATTCGTCAGTATTTAGCGACGGATTGAATCTGTTGGTAATTACCGACGAAAACGGTGTCGCTAAATTGTCGGTAATTAGTGACGAATTTTTTTATTCGTAGCTAAAATTACCGACGGACGATTTACCGACAGACTTATCAACGGAATTTTTCTGTCGCTAAAGCCGGTTTGCAACGGAAATCAAGGCTTCAGAGACGGAAATTTCCGTCTCTGAAGCCGTGTTTTTTTTGTAGTGTTCAACGGTTAAAATACGGCGAGCCTATAACTCCATCAAATTATTAAATATGACACTCATAAGTTATGTTAAGTATGACAAGCTCATACACTCCTTCAACGGTTAAAATATGGCGAGCCCACATCTCCATCAAATTATTAACTATGACAAGCTCGTACACTCCTTCAACGGTTAAAATATGGCGAGCTCATATCTCCACAAAATTATTAACTATGACAAGCTCATA
>CAIGRH010030144.1:0-11632 GCA_903798295.1 Fraxinus nigra | reverse complement strand
TAAAGAATATTATTTTATCATTCTGCGAAAATTGAATTTTTGATAACACTTCAAGATTTCTAAAATTTTGGAGCATCACACCGAGCAAGAAACATTGTAAGGCCATTGGAAGAGTTTTTGGCTATATAAAGAAAATCAAGAACTTAGGTCTGCAATATACTAAATTCCCGACTATGTTATAAGGATTTACCAATGCTAGTCGGGCATTCAGTACAGGAAAAGGTAAATCTACTTCGAGATAGGTGTTTACTCTAGGAGGAGGTGTCGTTTCTTGGAAATCAAAGAAACGGACGTGTATAACACACTAAATATGGAATCTGAATTTGTAGCATTGTCAAATACCGGAAAAGAAACTAAGTGGCTTAAAGGTCTATTTTATTAGATACCTTTGGGGCCAAAGGATACATATTCGGTATCTATCATATGTGATATTCAAGCCGCATTAGCCAAGGTATAGAACGAGATATACAATGGAAACTCTAGATAAATGAGTTTAAAACATGACTACATAAGGAAATTAATCAAGAGTGGAATAATTTCCTAAATTATGTTAAATCAATAGATAACTTAGAAGATCATTTAACTAAACCTCTAAATAGAGATTTAATAATATCTACTTCGAGCATGGTGTGATTGAAACTCTTAAACTAAAAGATCTATCAATCATGGTAGTCATACATGTCATTAAATAATCTACAAGTTCAAAGGATAACAACAAGTCATTCGACAAGTTGATAGTTTCAACATTATAAATTCCGGAAGAACCCTTTCATGCTTGTTGTTACTTAAAGAAGGGTTGAGCTAAGCTCTTAATAAAGTTTAGTACTAAGTACAAGTATATTTAAAAGAAACAAATATATTGGAAGAACTTTATCTAAATTAACTTCAAGGTGGTGCTGTCTCAATTGAGAGTTGGAGTTGCTTTCTTAAAAGTTTAACGAATAAGATGAACGCAATACCATATTAGCTCTAAACGAGTTTGAAGAACTTGTAAACACATGACACTTGTGTGTGTGTTTCCATTGATATTATCACAATAAATAACTAGTTCAAAGCAATCATGCTACCGAAATTTCGATTATGCTTTGTAAGAATTACACTATAGTTATATTCAAATCAAAAGATATACAATCTTTATGCATAAGCGTTGCTTGTTTGAATACATGATATATATAATTTTGAACAAATGGAGGATATGCATGAATGAATTGGAGAAATGAAATGAAAGTGGTATACATGAATTGTATACCTATGCTTACGAATGAGCTTATTTCCATGTGTACGCATAACCCATGCTACAGAAAATAGAAGCAAAAATGCTTCTACCATGCGTACGCACGGATTATACCATGTGTATGCAGGGGTTAAAAATTAGCCGTTGAAGGCTATTTTCTGGTTTGATTTTTAGTAATTTTTCATGAAAATACTTAAATTTTCATGTGAGTATGGCACTATTTTGTGGATGGTGAATTGAGATTTATAAATAGGTGATAGATTTCAATTACAAACGCAACAAAATCAACAATCAAGAATAAACGATAGTGCTTTTAAATCCAATTCATGTATATATTAAAACATTCAAAGTGTTCTTCAAGTTTTGGAAGATAAATATTAGTGCTTAAGTATTTTCTTCTTCAAGGTTTGATCAATCCTACAAACCATTTGACATATTCCATTTAAGCATATCAGAGGTTTCAAATATCGTTTAAGGACAACGATCTCATGTTTGAGCCTTTTTCCCATATTTAGCGTTCTTAATTCTTTATTTTTGTCATCTTCCCCATTCCTTTGAAGGATAATATTCCAACATTAAAATTTAATTGTTTACTTTAACCTTTTTTTTTTAGCGAAATCAAATAAGAAAATATATTGTTGGGAAAATTGACGTGCATAAATTATATTCCAATATCCAATATTTTACATGTATAAAATCAAACAGAATTTCGACTTACTGAAATCAAATAAGTAAATTAGAAACGAGAAATGCATGAATATGAATTCAATCAATATAAGAGTTTGACTAATCTTTAAGATGATAATGTCATGCACAAGTACTAATGATTTTTCGACATTCATTTCCCAATATACAACTATCGCATCTCGCAAAAGGAGCGCTCCAAATTACGTAAACCAATGAACCTACTTATATTTTGATATCCTTTTATATAAAAATTGACTCAAAATAAATGCTAAAATATTTTGAATTGTATATGCATTAAGATGATAATGCAAGAATGAATGAAAATTCCAAATGGGGTCTAAATGAAGTTGTTGGAAAGTTGTGTCACACAAGACACAACTACAAAAAAAGATTCAACCATTGAAATTGGTGTTTACATAAGATGAGACATACCTATTGGAAAATAATAATTTCAAAAGTCATGATCTTTTAAATGGAAAGACGTATCTTTTAGCCAAACAGCTCTAGAAAATATCATAATATTCTACATAATTTTTCAACAATTTTATGTATTTAAGTGACTTAAATTTGACTTAATTTCTCATTCACCAACAAACAATTTTCACCTAAATAATCATTTAAAAATTGATGAAGAGCTATTTTTTTATACAAAATTCCCACATATATATCTAACGTGTAGTGTATTTTCTATTTGGTTTGAATTTTTGCATATGGAAAAAGGATTAAAATCAATTTGACAACAATAAAGTGATGTATTCCCAGTTTGACTCCCTTTAAAATAAAGTCATTTCATATATTATTTTCAACCACATTCATAAAATATTTTGCACATAAATTCAAAATTCACATTCTCCAAAAAATCACTATTCAAAACATCATATTTTTTTTACACAATGATGGCCATCAAACATGGGGTAATTCGAAGAAAAGCTCCTTTAAGTATTTTAGGTATTTTCTATAAGACCTTGAGAAGAATCAATAGTAAGACATAAAAAGGAATGCTAACAATGTTGTACCTTGGTTTGGGCTGCTTATGGGATTGACACGATCTACATTTTTAGCAGGTTAAGTCGTCAACAAACAAGGGCACATCAATAAAACTATATAATTTATGTTGACTAATGTTCAATGTTTTTCCTTTTTAGGAAAAATAATAGAGGTTTGTAACTACATAAGTTTTAAGTCACTGTAAACATTATAACATACATGAGTCATACCTTATAAGTTAGGACATTCGAGCCTAAGCCAATTTAAAGGCACATCAAACTCTCAAGTCCATATTTTACAACTCTAGAGACAACAATGAACTTAGTAGCGCAAGCAATTTCAACTTCGGGGAGAATGAATTTTGCTCGCTATTATTCCGAAAAGTTTTACAAAATTATCTTACTTAATTTGTTGCACTAATTTCAAACCATCGAGATATTATCATCAAACTAGGTAAAGTTGATGGTAATTTCTAGTCCATCTAGACATTTTATTCTTTTTGCACGAATTTTAAATCATCCAAGCATTTATGTCAAATTAGGCAAAGTAATGCGAGTTTATAGTCCATTCTAAGAGTATTATTCACTCTCATCAACTTTATATCAGTTGCTTAGAGAATATTTAAGTAAAATAAAATTACAAAACATTTTGCAGACTCAGTGACATATTTTTTAAATTTCATTTTAACAAAAGTAAAATTAAAAAAAAAAAAAGACCAGTAAGAAAAACTCATAGAAAAATAAAGCAAGGAGACGTAAGTTAGACTTTTCAGGATTTGAACGAAACCAGGAATTAAACAAGTGGTGTATATGTTCATAATTCATGGATGTACATAATTCAAGCCATAAAAGCCAGTTGGAGAGAGAGTTTAATCTCACTTATAAAATCCTTTCAGTAATTTTCAGAAACAACTGTAATTTGTAAGTTTACAAGTTCAATTCACTTTCTCAAAACAGGATAGAAATCCAACATCAATGAAATTTACACAGCCGCAGTATGATCGAGGATATTTATTATACGTCAACAAAGCCAAACATATCCTGGAACATTGAAACTCCAAACTTCACACCTTACCAACAAAACTTCTTTTTCTGCATATCACCGAAACAAAACCATATTATCTTTGAATGACTAGAATACAATTATGTGCACGACTGAGACAGAGATATACTTAACAAAGTGCGAGCTTGTGCAAAATTTTTACGATTCATAAATTGTAGGGAGGATCTGATTAACTTAAAAGTGAGTGGCATGTGCACGTAATTCAAATGTTAAAAACTTCTACTGTATATCAAGAACAAAGAACTGATTAACTCACCCGAAGTCTGGCTTCTTCTTGACCGTCTATATAAGCAAGCAGCTCCTCTTGCTTAATCAAAGCCTCATGCAGCGCCTGCCAAGGTGAAAATCCAATCCAATATCAGTTCAAGTGCCTTTAGAAAGACATGGATAACACGGAATTCTAGGTAAAAGCAAATCCTCAACTATGCAGAGTAAAACTGCACTGAATCTATGTTGTCACAGAAGAATGGATTTTGGTTGCAAATGAAAGATTAACAGAATCTACCTTTTTGGTAGCAATTAACTCTGCTTCTAGGGCTTCAACTCGACAAACAGCAGCATGCAGCAGTTCTTCTTTCTCACAGGGCATTACAAATGGCTTTGTTTGAAGAGTATTAACCTTTTCCTCAAGTTCGCCCAACCTATTCATTACAGAAGAAAGCATTTCTCCCTCTGAAAATGCTGGTGTTGGAGATGGCGGTCGAAATTCCTCCTTTGGGCTTGTGTCAAAGGCAATTTCTGTAATGATTGATTGTTGATGTGATGATGCATCCGGAACCTTTTTGGTGAGACGGCATGATACTGAGCGGAAGAGCATGAAAAGGGTCATGAAGAAGGCCATAAGAGCGGCAAAAATCCGATAATGCAGTCCTTCTGGAGCCTTTTGAGAATCAGGTGCGGGAAACGTCTCTGAATGAAAAATGAATGGCCAGTATTAATAAAGCATTTTGGCGGATCATTCTGATCCTACATCAGATTCGATTCTTTATTTTGCTGGACAAAACAGGATTAGCATATCCAACCAATATGGCAGAAATTAATCATTTCACAGCAGGCTAAATTGATAAATGAACACTTGAAAAATATAAAAGAGAAAACAAAAACTACCCAACCTATAGCTGTAAGCAAAAATAGAAAGACAAATAATAAATTTTGTATACCTTTTCTTCTGGTCATTTGTGTAACTGTATACTTCTCATCTATGCAAACTAAGGTTAAAAATAAATGAATTTCTCACTGACAATAATAACAGTTTGGTGACAAATGTCAGATAAACATGGTGCAACATTTCTTTGCAGAATGTTTGTATCATTGTTCCAGAGAGATAGGAAGAGGGGGAGAGAGATTTATATGACAGACATGCACATCAATATTCAAGTACTAACACATAGCCCCTGTTTTTTCCCCATTTTTTTCAAAATACATTTTTCTCTCTTCTTTTCAACCACAAATTCTTCAATAAAATAATATTATATGCAAATCCAAAACATTTCTTTATTTTTTAACCATACATTTTCCATCAATCTACTATTCCAAAATACATTCTCAACAAAAATAAATGGGGCTATAGAATAGCAGGAATTGGATGACCACGTGTTATTTTAAAAATGATTGTAGGGCAACAAATGTAGATCAAAAACCTTCTAACCATGTACTTCGGAGACCAACCTTTTATGACACTATGCTTCTGAAAGGATGCTTGCTTCTTCCATCCAGAATCAACAGCCTTGTCAACCATGGGAACATATTCATCATATCCTGAGAAGTTACCATAATAGGTTGGTGTTCCACTGGTCTTAGCCTGTGCAATAAGTCAAATATTACTTGAGATTGTCGATTACAAAATGCAGTCAATTTTGATCCTCCTACTATGACAATAAAGGTTCTTTCGGCTGAGATTTCCCTAAAATTCTGCAAAAGCCCAAAACCACTTTACACAAATATAGAGGTTTTCAATTAAGCTATGTCCAATTTTATACTTCCCAACCAAAGAAAACTGGAACATATAATTGTAAAAACGAACGCTGAACCGAACAGTACCTCCTCACGAACAGGAGTCAACCGAAAATGAGAATAATTCTGAATGGCCTTTGGTGAAGAAATATCTTCAGCTTCAGAACCAGACTNCCTCCTACTATGACAATAAAGGTTCTTTCGGCTGAGATTTCCCTAAAATTCTGCAAAAGCCCAAAACCACTTTACACAAATATAGAGGTTTTCAATTAAGCTATGTCCAATTTTATACTTCCCAACCAAAGAAAACTGGAACATATAATTGTAAAAACGAACGCTGAACCGAACAGTACCTCCTCACGAACAGGAGTCAACCGAAAATGAGAATAATTCTGAATGGCCTTTGGTGAAGAAATATCTTCAGCTTCAGAACCAGACTCAGCAGAAGTATCACTGCCTTTAACCTGCGTCAACAACCAAATAAACCCAAGATTTTCTCACTTAAATCTAACATACCATTCAAAATGACACACAGGACATACCATTGGGTAGTGTGGTTTAGCATAAACGACCTTCCCCTCACTGTTGAGAATTTTAACAACCTGCCTGGCACGAAGTGCTTCACAATTGAGTACCATCTGCACCATGATGTCAAGCAATAAGTTTTTTTTTTTTCATAAATAAAAACATTACACCGCAACTGCTGACTAGGAAAATACATGTAATGCATTCATTTTTTATATTAAATGGTAAATACTTTTCGCAGGCTAAGTAAGGACCTTTAGAATCTCTGGATTCTTCCATGGTCCTTTATCAGAGTGCAGGCAACCCCCTTGATCTGCACAGGTACACATTCCTCCCAAGAATTCTGGCAACATGCTGCATTAGCCCACAAAAACAAATTCTGAGTCATTCAAACAGAATTCAACAGTAACGTCATCATAAGCAAGATGATGAATATCATCTCTGATAAGAATGATTTCAATCCCATTTACCTGGAATCTATTATTTCAAGCAACTTGTTCTGGTATTTGTTTCCAAGAACCTTTGATAAATTTAAGAAAAAAAAAGAGAGTTTCATTAATTGCAGTCAGTCACTTGATTAGGACACCAATGCTTCCAAACGACTAAAGGAAGAATATTGACATACATGAATTTTCGTAGTGGTTCTGGGATCTAAGAAGCTCTTTACAGTATTCCACAGTAGTCTAAAGCCTGGACCAGCATTAATGATAAACATTTGATGGAGCGTCTGCAAAAATAGAAAGTATAAAATATATCACTACCCAAGACTTTGCAAAGAATGATAGCACCAATCAAGCTAAATCTAAAAGTTTACTTCAGGGTAATTATTGCCATCAACATTCTGAAGCCGCATAATGAGTTCACGCGCACTCTTAGTAAAGTTTTTCAACCCCTGAAATTTAACAATGAAACACATTACATGTAGAAATTAATAATGACCAATAACGTATGTGCAGCAAGGACAATTTGTAAAAAATAAAAACTGAACAGCATGAAACATACCACACCATGAACGTCCAAAATTGTTGTGCTTGAATCAATGTGCCTTTTGGCAGCAATGGTACACGCAGGAAACTTAATTGCAAAGCATTTCTCAAACTCTCTCACATGGTATTTTATGTAACGGTCCAGGTTCGTAACTTGCATAAGTTTATTTGGATCAACTTTCCCCAATCTTTCAATGTACACTGGCCTTCCCTCCTTATCAACTCCATGATAGCCATGCGGGTAGTACTTCAAAACTTCATTCAACTCTTTAAATTCAAAATCCTGGCAGAAAACAAAACATAAATCCATAAAGGAAATCACTAAAAGAAAGCAGGAATTTTGACAGGTCTACAAGCAAGATTGAAACTTATTGGGTCTATTACTTCCATAATTGTGTCAGCGCCAAAATCTTTCCTCCATTGAATCATATCAGCCCACATCTGTTTGGCTTTCTCAATGTCAAACTTCCTTGCTTTCAGAAACCTGCAAGCAAATTTAGTCAATAATCTTAAAAAAGATTGATTGACTACTGAATCAGAAGGGAAATTAAATACAGAACCAAGAGCTCACAAAAAGAAACGCAAAGCTACATTTATGTGCTTCTGTCCGTTTTATATATGTAAAACTGGTAAAATCCATGTAGTATGAAGCTAGCAGTGGGCCACTAACCTTCCAAGGATGTATTAAGCTTTTATAAGAAACATTGATCTCGGTCAGATTGCATTAATTCCCCCCGCTAACAGGAAACTCAAAACATACAAGAAATAATTAAAAGTAATCCCTCAAGTCAGAACCACTCATAACTGTATAACTGAGATTTCTTTAGGAAAATTGAAATATATCTTTCTCACTAAAAGATGAAAGGTTTAATTTTATAAACATCAAGATTGAGTTGCAGAAGAATTATAGAAGGTCATTATCAAAATAGAGTCAAAAATGATTCCGGCTTGTGATGATGATCCTAACGAAATTTTTGATGCCACGGAGAACTTTCATCCCTATGCATCCTCTGGAAAAGAGTGCATACATCTAAATGGTGAGACTCAAGTGATATTCCAATTCAAAATCTGGCGGATAATCCATCCAAATGAAAGGTAATGTTTGAGTTACCTCCATCATAAATCCATTCTAACAACGTTATGGTCAGGATGATCTTTATAGATTATGGCCCCGTTCGATATAAATTAAAATCCAATTAAAATTACAAAAAAGTTTAAATTTAATACATTAAATAAATAAACCAAAAACCCAAAAAAATAAATAATAAGAGGGTGTTTGGTAGAGATTAAAATCCAATTAAAATTGAAAATATAGCTATTATTGGGTCTCACTCGTCTAATAAAAGTCAACAATAACAGTTAGTTTTTCAATTTTAATCCGATTTTAATCTCTACCGAACGGGCACTATGTTGAAATGTATGAATATCAGAAAAAAGTAGTAAAGAGCAAAGAATAAAGAACCTCAACATCGTATGGTAATCATCATGCTTCGCTGGTAATAATTCGTCTAACAATAAGGCTTGTCGGAATGCATCAACAGCTTTTAGATCCTCGACATCTCGGATATCCTCAATCGAAACAGAGCTGACTCGACCTTCGTTCTTGCTTCTACTTTTCTTCTTCTTCTTCAGCGAATGTTTAAACTTCGAGGATGCATTCAGAGCTTTCTTTTTCAGGGAACCAATTTTTGTCCTCCTATCATCCTCGGAATTCTCAAAATCAGATTTTCTTTCTCTTCTCTCATCGTTACCTGATGAGCCCTCAAAGCCTATTATGCAGAAGGCAAATAGAGATATAAAAAGAATTTTATATAAAGTAAAAGAAAATGAAAGCTTCATTCATAGAAGAAACCCAAAGTTTGTTTGAGTCCAATAAAATTTTATCAGAAAAAAATAGTATTCCGCTTTCATGAAATAATAAATCTCATATTGCGGCTCAAATTAGTTATTTTGGTAATTAATCCTCATTAGAAATTAATCTAATATTTGTCTATTAAGAATGCACAGCTTTTAGGTGCCAACTGATACTTCCACCTCTAAACTAAAATTTATGGGGAAGGGAACAATTTTAGGGAAGGGAACCAAGGTCTAGAGAAAACGTAACCTAGTTCCATGAATGAAGTCAGAGAGGCTATGTGTCTCCACAATAATCAATTCTAGTCATGCCATTTAACCCGTTACAAACATACATAATCATTCCCAATTGAGAACATACAAAAACAGCATAGTAGCTGCAGCACAAGAATATCTAAAATTAAACATAAAAGGAAGAGGGCTTCAAGAAATACCTTTAAAGAGTATTTCCAATGCAAAGAGAAGTACATTAGTGAAAAAATTAACAGTGGGTGTCAGGCGTTATTACACACCTCAAACAGTAACAGCAGAATTTTGATACAGATATTTCATCACAGTAGAAAAGTTCAACCCCATCCTAAGTTTGCCTAATTTCTTTACTTTTTATAAATCTGAAACTGCCCATATTAGCAAAAACATAATAAAAATCCGCAAAAATAAAAATCATTTCAACAAGATAAAGAATTTCATAGACAGAAGCTCTAATGATAGTGATACACATCTAATTACATTTGGTTCATACAGAAAGCAACCGCATAAACTCTACTTTCTAAAAAAAGTCAACACGATTACAAGAAACAATTTTTTACTCACAAGGCCTCGCAAATCGATCCAACGGTCCAGACATCGCAATATATCGATCGCCCAAAACCCTCTCCAAATTGTTGATGAGCGTCGATATATCACTCAAGCAAGCATTACCAAATCTCTGTACACTGAAAAAATCAGATCATTAATCAGTACAAAACTTACATAACATTTAGATCGAAAATTCAGCTGTTTATTTTATTCATATGGAGTAAAAGTAAACCTTCAAAAAGTAATAACGCGGATCGCGAAGCTGATTGAAACGGCAATAAATAGTAGTTACAGCAATATCCGTAACCGCTAAAAAAGGTAGAAAAAATGGGAATTGTGAAAATAAATTAAGTATAAATATTAATACGTTTTCTGTTTCGCCGTATTAGATTTTGACGGCGGCGATGAAAGAGAGAACTGGGGGCAGGTTTAATTCGAAAAGCGTTTAGGGGAGGTGGAACGGCCGTTGGGGTGGGACCCACGAGGAGGTGAAGACACGTGGCGAAGGGGAGCGTGGGGTGCAGAGAGAGCGAAAATTTGCCGGCGGTGATTGGTGTTAAAACTTAAAACGCTAAAGAGTGTGAAATCGGGTTTCAGTGAATAGCGAGTTAAGGATTGTTTACATGAATAGACAAACCTTTGAATTATAGAATACAGAGGATTAAATTTAATTATTAACTCATTTATTTTTAGTAAAAACAAAGTATATGGAGATATGTAGGGATAGGTTCGGGATTGGACTAAAAATATTTTAAATTTGGGCTAATACGTACAAAAAAAATAATAATAATAATAATAAAATCAATTCTTTATATATGAAAAATTGAAATTGATCGAGACTGACTTGGATTATATATTGAAAAAAAAAAACGAGTGTCTTATATCAATGTTTCTACAAACAAAAATAAATTTACTCAATATCTTGGTTCCTTTACTTTAATAGAAATTTCAATTCTTTAATTCCATCATGGTTTCATGATTAGTGGAGCAGATATGAACCCATCAAGGAAATTCTTCAAATAGCATATCCTAAAGCTATAAATTTTATGATGAAAATGCAGTGTTGCCACCACAAGAACAATTACCTAAATTGTTCACCTTCTATATCAATTTCAATGTCACGTGGCTATTGCTGAAATAAATGAGTATCTTCGACTCTTTGGAGAATCAACAAGCTCATTGTATGATAAAGAAACTTTATACATATTATTTGAAAGAAATAATTAAATTAGAATAGTTGGTCGAGAGGTAGATTAAAGATGTGGAATTTATATGAAAAGTAGGTGTTCGAACCCCACTCTCCATGAAATATTAGTACGTCTTGTTCTTGATGATAATTTATATCAAAATATTATATTTTTATGCCTTAAAATGAGAGAAAGTATTTTTTTCGCATTTTTTATTTATTTATTTCATTGCCTTTATATAAAAGAGGGAATATGAGTTCACTGTTCATTTTTCTGCCTTCGTGTTCACACTACTGTAGCTAACTGGTGTTTCACTATTCATCCCAAACAAATTAAATTAATGTAGCCGGTTATATTGA
>CAIGRH010030122.1:0-14855 GCA_903798295.1 Fraxinus nigra | reverse complement strand
CAAGTGCCCAACCCAATTACAAAAAGAAAAAGAAAAAGAAAAAAACAGTTAGGCTGGGCCTTTATTTAATTTAAGTACTGGGCCGAATAACATATGGCCCAATCTCATTACAAAACCAAAAAAAAAGAAAGAAAGAGGAAGAGGAAGAAGATGAACAACACAGCAGCAAACCAAATCAGGCGGCAGCGGCAGCAGTCTCCTTCCCAAACTGAAAACTCATTCGCCGGAACCCAGCACGGGCGGCCGCCCCCCTGGCCAGGTGCTGGGTCCGCCACTAGATGCAACAACACCTATTTGCTTCCATTCCCCCATCACAACTGCTATTCTTTCACCTCGCATATATTCATTTTGTTTGAATAAGCGTGTTGACTTGGTATTTTCCAAATTTAAATGAAGATCAAGCTTTCGAATAGTGTTTTATATTTTTATCATCATTAAATTCATAATCGAGAATTCGACGTTCAACATCGATACATTGTGCCCACCTTGAGTTAATTTCCTGACTCCGCCCCTAGTTATACTATTTTTTCAACGTGTCTTCGCATGCATAAATAAACGAAGTCTTACAAGAAAATAAAGAAGAAATTTAAATTTATTTTTGTTTATGCATTTTTGTATTAGTATATTGTACCATCTCATTTAATTTAACTTGCTTTTGAAAGAAATACAAGTCTTGAGAAGCAAGTTTTCACAACATAAATTTGGGAAAATCAATGTGCAAGGAAAAAGATTGATCCAACTTTTTCTAATCATGCCGCGAAAAGTAATGACAAAGAAAAAAGTTGAATGTACTTCCCCATGATTATACCTACCATATAAAATCTAGTATTATTATTACTCTATATTTGCTTTTCCACCTCCAAATTGCACAATCCAATAGCATGGTAACGATTGTAAAGGGTTGGACTCGTTTTATAAGATGAATTAAATGGTATGATAAAATTTAAAGATGATAATTTTGATCAATTATTTAATATGATTTTGATTATTATATAGTATGGAAAAATTAGATAAGAAATTGAGAAATTTGACACGTGACTTTTCATGTCTTCATTCTATGTTAAATAATTTTATTTAATAATTCAAGCTAATAGAGAATGAATTTGCTTATGTGCATTTTGTTTTTAACATGAGAAATAATGTTTTTTTTTTTTTAAAGAAAATTACAAGGGAAAATTTTAGTATAGCACGAATGATTCAGTGATGATGTCATGATGCCCTATCCACAAACCAATTATATCTATTTTCCACCCCATCAAACGGCTGAGGAAAAAATGATAAAAATTTCACATGATAACACGTTCATTACCCTAATCAAAATACCATTTTCCAATATTGCATTGCATTATTGATTTTCATGAGAAGTAGGCAATTATAATATGCTTTGCAAGTAAATGGGTTTGAGGTGGGGTCTTCATCATATGCATTTAATGATGATGATCAAGATAATGGTGGTGGGACCCAATTGTGGTCTGTGATCATCACATTGGGACGAAATAGTAATTATATATTTGGTCACTTGCAATAAAAACTCATCAGATTAATCAACTTTAATTTATTTTAATCAGGTTTTTTTACTAGAAGTAACATTGGTTTCTTATATAACAATTAATATATCGAGAAGTAAACACTTGACAAAAAAAAAAAATTCCTTTATTTCACATGTTCGATCAAGAGAACAACAATGATATTAAGGAGAAGTGCAACTCACGGAATTAAGACTTTAACTGATTTTGTATCGTAGTGTTTACTCGTCAAAATATTAACTGTCGTGCAAGATTCCCGAGTTAATTATTGCAACTAAAAAATTAAAATTAAGTTAATTTGATAAGATTTTAGAGACTAAACACGTAATTTACTCCATTGGAATCCCTTGGATTGGGGGAGCAACTTGGAATTGTGGGTTCCATTTCTTATTTAACCTATTTTCTTTGAAATATCTAAGCCACTATATAAAAAGAAGAGAAGTATGGAGAACATAAGTGAAAAAAAGGTGGTATGCATGTGATCTAACAGCCTTCTTTGTCCCCTCCTTAGAAATCAAGTTTTACAAATTTTCATTTAATCATGCTTAGGTCAAACCTATATGTTATGAAAACAAGACTACTAGAATATATATATATATATATGAGAACTGCTACATGTACATCATGGTGTACAGTCCTTTCACACGCGAGGGAGCTGTACACCATGGTGTACGGCATGGTGTACAATCATCATTATCCTAGATGTAAATAACTACATGAATAGTCATGTAATATTGAATAAAATAATTATATAAAAGTGAAGAATTGCAAATGTAATGAATTCTAGAAATAAATTTTCAAATATTTAACATTTGTATTAACTATTGATAAATATATGCGGTGAATTTTTTATTTTATTTTATTTTTGATAAGGGACTAATAAGTATTTATTAACATTAAACACTACAAATTAATCGCTATCCTAATTGGTGAATTTTTATTGCAATATGAATAAAACCGTAGAATAGAGTATAATAGGATGTGCTTCTCTCCCTACAGACAGGGTCCAACACCACAGACAAAAGAGAACATGGAGTATAAGGATGGCAAAACAGTTGATCGAATCAAGGCAGTCATTCACATTCTTGTTCGGTTCGAATATTCTTTCCCTTGCACCGTGTCCTATTCCTGCTTAAGGCAGGGCGGGGAGGGATAGCACATGTCTCATTTACCATCCCAATTATTTATTCGGTTTTGCTACCGGTACATCGGGGTGTACATCGAGGTGTACACCCCCCTCACATGGGAATGAGACCCGCTTAAATAAAAAAATATTTTATGCAGTGGGTCCCACCCCTCATATGAGGGGGGTGTACACCCCGATNACAGTTGATCGAATCAAGGCAGTCATTCACATTCTTGTTCGGTTCGAATATTCTTTCCCTTGCACCGTGTCCTATTCCTGCTTAAGGCAGGGCGGGGAGGGATAGCACATGTCTCATTTACCATCCCAATTATTTATTCGGTTTTGCTACCGGTACATCGGGGTGTACATCGAGGTGTACACCCCCCTTACATGAGAATGAGACCCGCTTAAATTAAAAAATATTTTATGCAGTGGGTCCCACCCCTCATATGAGGGGGGTGTACACCCCGATGTACAAAAGTTGATGTACAAGTAGACTTTTTCTTATTTATTTATTTTATACTTTTCACGTCTTTAATAGGTAAAAATCATTATTTTTTTCCTGCAATTTGTAGAGTAGCTCACGTTCTGTTTAGAAAGGAGGATGATTCTTTTCTTTTTATTTGATCACAAACTTATATCTTTAAATGGACTTTAAAAAGGCAATGGGGACGTGATCATGTTCTTTGTCCCCTTCTCGAACGAGTATCGAGTTTAACTGAGTTTTTTTTAATTTTATTTTTGTCATCTCTCACTTATTTTGATTCTTTTTCTCGTTTTCAGTTAGATATATTATTTAATAGAACGTTTTTATTACGAATTGCACTTCATCAAGGAATTCGTCGCGTGCTTAAATTAAAATTAATTAGTTACATGTGTTGACTCTTACATAACAAAAAATTAACTGACATTTATAATCTCGTTATTGCTTAAACTGTAATGATGACGACGATGATTTATTCTCTCTACGTCACACCATCAATTACTTTGCTTTCATAAACGTTTTTCCATATGAACCATGTCGTGTTTCGTATTCCGCTATCAAGTAACTTAGACGTCTTAGTAAAACTTGTTGAGTCTTTTCAAGAATAATAAATTAATAAAGTTAGGGAATAATCATTGAGAAAAATCTTGTCGGTGTTCACCGACGATATTAGGATTGACAATTATAACAAAAATCAATGTAGGAGATTTGAACGAAACTATCAATAGTGAACCATCGGTGATCACCAACACATTGTATCGACGATTAATAATTATGATGTTGTCAGCGAAGATGCCAGCAATCGCTAATAGTATTGCAATCATTAATCGTTGCTGAGAATATAGGTATCACGGACAAAAAAATTTGATTTATTTTTATATTATATATTTCATGACTTTATTCATCTATAAATTATGTTAATAAATCAATTTTATTGAAATAAATTTATTTAATCATTGCGATGAAAAAAAGAACTAATTGACGATTTTATCAATAAAATTGATTGAATAATAATTCCTGAAATTTAAAATTTTTATCTAGATATGAAGTCTTAGACAAGCAATTAACTAATTATTTAAAGATTGAGTTGGCTCTACTTACATGCAGTCTAGGATAAATAACTTAAATATATATGAATTGTTTATTAACCGTAATATTGAGATTTGATTTTATCATAGAAGATTTTTTCCTTTAATAGCATATTTTGTCCTAGATTGATTTTATTTCCTTACACAACACATTCGGCATGTAATATGTACACCAATGTGATGTATATTCAATAATGAAATTCAATTCATTCTACGTCAAATCTAACATGGTATCAGAGAATTAGGTTTCAATTTCTTATCTCTACTCTGCAATGATCGAACCTGCCTCTTTTCGTGTCTTGGATGCCGCCAAATATCTCACATATGCATCATCCCCCTATTTCGTGCACTCATCCTATCAACCAAACCAATTCCTTGTTGATACACCTCTTAATGGCAACAACTATCCGGCATGGCACCGGGCCATTACCCGTGCATTGAACGTCAAGAACAAATTAGGCTTTGTTCTGGGCACCATTGAACGCCCTATTGATGACACCGTTGTAGTACTACTCTGGGATTGATGCTGTGATATGATAATGTCATGGCTTCTACACTCCGTCGATCGATCACTTACGAGCAACCTTCTTTACTGTGCCACCTCGAACGACTTATGGGTGGAGCTAGAAACTCGTTTTCAACAAAGCAACTGAACCAAAAATCTTCAATTGAAATGGGACTTATCCAATTTTCATCAAGAACAACAATCAATCACAGCATATTATGGAAAATTGAAAGAGTTATGGAATGAATTAGCCGCCTTACAACCAGCCAATCCATGTACATGCGGTGCCTCTAAATCAATCGCTGAACTTCAAGAAACTAATCGAGTTTACCAATTTCTCATGGGCCTTAACGAGAGCTTCCAACAGCTTCGATCTTAGATTTTGGCTACAAGCCCACTCCATTCAATTGGTCGTTGTTATGCCATCATCCATCAAGAAGAAACCCATCGATTGGTCCAATTAAACCTATCTCAGCCGGATGCTTCCGCCCTAATCGCCCGCTCCTCCACGCTGCCACCGAACCCATCTCGTTCCCACCGTGTATGGCTTGTTGGATCTCCAGTTTGTGAAGCATGTGGGAAATTGGGGTACCAAAGGAACAAGTGTTTTGAAATTATTAGGTACCCGGAATGGTGGCCGTCTAAGAACAAGCGCATCGCACCCACCTTTTCTTCGCTGGATGTTCATCGTGTCTCTGCTGCCTCGGGTTCTCCCTCGCCAGCTACCCATCAGGTCTCTATTTCCGGTACACCCTCAACCGTGGATGGGATCCATGGCCTCTCAACCGATCAATATAATCAATTGATGGAACTTCTAAAAAATCCATCATTTTCCTTCGCAGGTTTTGCTCCTATTTCTTCCATTAGTGAACCGTGGGTAATTGATAGTAGTGTCACACGCCACATTACTAATTTACCCCTAAATAATTCTAATAATACTGTTAATTCTTTTTTTTGTTTGTCTTCACACAGGTTCCCAAATTCCTGTATCAAATACTGATGATATTAATTTATCTCCTCATCTCTCTCTTTCTAATCTCTTGTCAATTCCTGATTTTAAATTTAATTTGTTATCAGCCAGTCAACTAACCAAATCGCTAAATTGTGTTGTTTCTTTTTTTTTCCCCAATTTTTGTATATTTCAGGACCTAACCACGAAGATGCTGATTGGGATGGGTAATGAGCGTAACAGATTATATTATTTCAAACCTACTCCAGTAACCACACTCCAATCCTCTAATCACATTTCATTTGATACATTGCATCAATGTTTGGGTCACCCCTCCTTATCTAATGTTCCACGTTTTATTTCTCGTCCTCAGATTATTGAACATTGTGATGCATGTAATCGTGGAAAACACACTTGATTACCTTTTCAGTTAATTGCAAATAAAAGTTTGATGCCTTTTGAACGTATTTTTGTGATATTTGGGACGGTTATCATACCGCTTCTCTCTCGAGTGAACATTAATTTCTAACAATAGTTGATGAATACACTCGAGTCACATGGTTGTATTTAATGCGTTTTAAATCTGAGACCTTATCTTGTCTACGTACATTTTTTTTGCCATGATTCACACTCAATTTAACTTTACAATACGTCACATACGCACTGATAATGGTCAAGAGTTTTTTACCCGCACCACCCAGTTATTTTTTCTTATTAGGGCACTCTTCACGAATGCACTTGCTTGGAGACACCTCAACAGAATGGTGTTGTTGAGCGAAAACATCGCCATATTTTGAATGTGGCTCGTTGCCTCCGTTTTCAGGCTAACCTACCTCTTATTTTTTAGGGGGAATGTGTGCTCACTGCTTCTTATCTTATAAAACGCACCCCCTCATCTTCTCTAAACAATATTCCTCATTTTGAGCGCCTTTATAGAAACACACCTCGTTATGATCACTTACGCGTCTTTGGATACCTTTGCTATGCTTACACTACTTCTGCTCATCTTCATCTGTTACTATGCTAACACTACTTCTGCTTCGTTATGATCACTTGCGCGTTTTTTGCCATAACGATAAGTTTCAACCTCGTGCTCGTCCCTGTGTTTTTTTAGGCCACCCCTCCACTTATAGTGCATATCGGGTTTATGACTTAGAACACAAACGGATTGTCATCTCTCGAGACGTCACCTTTCTCGAACATATTTTTCCCTTCCAAATTCTATCTCAGCTACCCACCTCGCCCCTTATCTTACCCATCCCTGTTCCTGATCCTCCTCTTCCGTCCTAAATTTCCTCTCCTCCTCCAAACCCCTCATTGTGCCTCTTCCCACTCGTCCCCATCTCACCATCCATCGTCATGCTCACCTTGTTGATTATGTTTGTCCTACCTTATCGTCATCCTCATCCATTATGGCTTGCACCACTCCAGTCACATCTTCAGGTACGCCTCACCCCATTTCCCATTTTTGTCTCGTATCATAATTTTTCTGCTAATCATTTTTCCTTTTTATCTGCTTTGTCTCACCCTACTCGATATTCTCAAGCTGTTAAACATTCCCACTGGGGTGATCCTATGCAGGCCAAGATTCAAGCCCTTGAGTCTAATCATACTTGGCTTCTTATACCTCTTCCTCCAGACAAAAAACCCATCGGTTGTAAGTGGGTCTTCAAAACTAAACTCCATGTAGATGGTTCCATTGATAGGTATAAAGCTCGGTTGGTGGCCAAGGGTTACACTCAGGTTGAGGGCCTTGATTATCATGACACCTTTGCTCCTGTAGCCAAGCTTGTTACTGTACGTTGTGTCGTGGCAATTGCAACATCACAACATTGGCATCTTCATCAGCTTGATGTCAACAATGCATTTCTTCATGAGGATTTGGCAGAGGTCTCCCTCCCTCCCGATTATGGTCGAGAGGGGGAGACTCGTGTTTGTCGTCTGCTTAAATCTCTTTATGGCCTTAAGCAGGCTTCGCGCAATTGGTACTCTAAATTGTCATCTTTATTATTGTTATTTGGTTTTGCTCGGTCTGCAGCTGATCACTCCTTTTTTACTCGCACTATTGGTTCTTCTTTCACTATTGTCCTCGTTTATGTTGATGACATCTTGGTTGCAGGAAACGATCTCTCTGCTATCACTGTTCTCAAATCATTGCTTGATAACAGGTTCATGATCAAGGATTTAGACACCATGAAATATTTTCTTGGTCTTAAAATTGCCCGTTCACCACTTGGAATTTTCATTTATTAGAGAAAGTACACTCTTACATCCTTGTCGACTCTGGAAATTTGGGTTCCCGACCTGCTTCTTTTCCCATGGATTAGAATTTGAAGCTTACCCCTGATGATGGCACTTTGCTTTTTGACCCCAGTTCCTACTGCCGGTTAGTGGGTCGTCTTTTGTATTTTACTATTACTCGTCTGGATATCTCCTTCTCTGTACATATGCTGAGCCAATTCATGCAAAACCCTCATGACTCTCATCATCAAGCCGCACTTCATATTCTCCGGTATCTAAAGGGGTCTCCAAGACATGGCCTCTTTTATTCTATCCATTGTGATCTCCGACTCTATGCATACTCTAACTCTGATTGGGCCAGTTGTCCGACCACTCGTCGTTCCACTTCTGGTTTTTTCGTCACTCTTAGCAATAGTCCCATTTCTTGGCGTACTAAGAAACATACAGTTGTTTCACGATCTTCTGCCGAAGTTGAATACCGTGCAATGGCGATGGCAATTTGTGAACTTGTTTGGCTTCGATCTCTTTTGCATGACCTCGTTGTTTTCCACCCACAACGTATATTGCTCTATTGTGACAATGAGGCTGCCCTCCACATCACCCGTAATCCTGTTTTTCACGAGTGAACCAAACATATTGAAATAGATTGTCATTTTGTCCATGAGAAGTATCTTTCTGGGCTCCTCCTTCCTACACGTCTCTACCAAGCTACAGCTTGCTGATATCTTCACTAAGGCTCTTGGGAAGGAACTTTTTCATCATTTCACTCGCAAGTTGGGCATTATGGACCTTCATGCTCCAACTTGAGGGGGAGTATTAACCGTAATATTGAGACTTGATTTTATCATAGAAGATTTTTTTTCCCTTAATAGCATATTTTGTCCTAGATTGATTTTATTTCCTTACACAACACATTCGGCATGTAATATATACACCAATGTAATGTATATTCAATAATGAAAATCAATTCATTCCATATCAAATCTAACATTGTTTGTGACTAATGTGAATATTGGTTTCAGAGAGATTACTCCATTTTTTTTTCTCGTGCTAGGTGATGGGTTTGACTTTCACTCTCCCTTTCATTATTTTCACGTTATAATGAGAATTTGATTTTGTAATAGTAATTTTTTGGAGAATGTGTTGTTAAAAAAGAATTTTTTTTTTTTGGAATTTCGTGTAATATTATTTTATTGAATAATGTGTGATTGATAAGAAGAGAGAAAAAATAAATAAATTATAATTTGATAGGGGCCAAACATGCATTAATATAATAGAATATGATCTTTGTTTCTCTCTATCTTCATAATTAACATATACTAGTAGCATGTTCATTGCATTATTGAAAATAAAATTTAAAATAAATAAATTAGTTTATTATTTGACAATATACTCTTTTAAATGAAAACTTAAAGATACTACATAACTGTTGTTCAAGTCTTTATGTTAAACATTTATGAAAATTATGCATGCATAAGACGGTTACTAGATAGTTAAATTGTACATGTGAAACTTTGTGAATGCACGAATTCAATAAATAAATTATCTCTTCGTATGCGTCTTACTGCATCGCGAACTTGCTCTATTTACAAAAAAATAGACGGAAATGATTCATGAGACTAACTATGAAACATGCATGAAATATCGAGGGTGGAATGTCCAATTTTGAAGGTTGGAGACCGTGTTCAACAAATACAATAGTTTGAGGTATCTGTTACTAGTTTTCCTAAATAAAATCCAATATAATGACTTCATTTAAAACTTTAAACTATTATGTTATAATAAAAGTATTTCATTTCGAATCATCTAAGTAAAAAATGTTTTCAGTATTTTATATACGGACAAGTTCTATAAAATGAAAAAAAAAAAATGGAAATCGACGACAGTAGATATGGAGAAAAAAACATACAAGTGATATAATGTACTAACATCATCACGAAAGAAAAATAGTTTACTATAATGGAATTTCTTGCTTGTTAAGCAAGATAACACAAGTTTCGGCTAATTATAAGTAATTTGAAATTAATGAAAGTGGATAACAGCAAAAAACAATGCAAAGAGATAAAAATAATTATTGGCGTGGGGTACTTGTAATAGTGCAATAGATTTCTGCAATATAACGAGTGGCAAAGCCATGATCATATAATCAGTTGTGTATCTTAGAAAAATAATTACTCATTATTTTCCTTTTGTTACTCTTTGGGCCATTTCATGTCCCTATACCTAAAGTAACATATAAAAAATTAATCAATGAATCTTAAGTTCAAACCAGTAATGAAATAAAGTAGTTTTTTTCTTTAAAACTCTGTAAATAATCATGTTTTTGCTCAAGATCTTGATATTAACTTACTGTTTCTTGGAGTTTTCAACGCTAACTTTTAAAACTTTTTGTGTAACTTCGTACCTCCTTTCTTTTATCTTTTCTTTTGTTTTCGTGGTGCTTTCCTAATAAAGAGAAAACCGTGTGCTAGCTAGGGTTGGGTAATACAGTGAAAGAGAAGTGGAATTGGAAGGAAAGAAAAGAAAAGAAAACTTTATTAAAGTTATTTTCTATAAAGTGCCAATTAAATTAAGTTTTTTTTAGAATTGATGACTTTTTATTTTGACTAGCTAAAAATGTCCTTTCTGAAAATTGGTATACTTAGGTATGTACAATAGGTGCTTGGATATTCATCATTCATGGAAATTTTTGTGGCATTAATTCCAACTTTCGAGCTATGTCAAGATTCGAAATCGAATTGAAAATGTGTGTATGTTCAAGTTGGTTTCATACACATTTATGTTTGACGTGTAGTATTAGACGTGGTTGAATAGTATAACTTATAAAATTCAACATTTCTAGTACTATTCGATATTGTTTAATTCCCTTCATGAAATTGGAAAAAAAGTAAGCTACAACATGAAAAGAGGCTCCTCATGTTTAATTTCTTTATCCATATCACAAATTGCCCTTTGCAAAGGACATTTCTAGAAGACATGTTCATTCCTTTCACGACTCATTATCTTAGATTATTAAAGGGCCCATGCATTTCTTTCATTAATTAACTATGAAGAAGTCTATTTACAATCTCAAGTGCAAACAAAAGAAGAAGATTGTAATAATTTTGAAAATTTTACAGTATAAATCTTAATAACCAAAGGTAGCTTAAATAATTTGGGGGTCTTTTCGGGATTAATATTAAAAAATTAATAGGGTAAATGATCATCGATGGAAACTTTGTCGGCGATCACCGATAGAATGACGATTATGATTTTGATTATTCAGACAAAATTATTCATAACGATATTATTGGTGATCACAACACACATTTATCAACGAGTATCGACGACAACATCGTGACTAATGTTGTCGGGAATCATCAATCATGTTTTTTTTTAAGATACAACTAAATAGTTAAAGATTATTTTATTATTTCCATATAACTTTTATTTTGTTCTTGATAGAAATTTCGATTAGTATTTATTTTAACCCTTTTATTAATTTATTTATTGATAAAATTACCATTAGTAAGTTAAATTTGCTATACTGTTTCTGTTTGTAATTAAGTAACTAAAAAATCATTCGTAATCTTTAATAATTATGTTTGATATTTTTAATTATCGACATATATTTTCATAAGAAAGATACAACAACAAAAATATGTAAACTTTTAAAAATTGGAGGCATTATACAGATGCTTAACTCGCCTAATATTTGAGCCGACAAAGATAACATGAAGTTCTCAAGAATCAAAACTCTTCAATTCTTTACTCGGAGAAAAAAAAAAAGATTAGCGGACATCTTGAATTTACAAAGAGTATCAAATCGATCATAATGAATTCCACTATGATGGCTAGAGACCTTTACAATGTTATCTTGTTTGAAATCGTACTGAAATTTAGAGCAAGTTTAGAGTGGATTAATATACATGAAATAAACAATTGGCATTATTAAAACGATCAAAGATCAATAACAATTAAAAAGAAACAAAAAGTTTTTCCAAAAAAGACACAAAAGGAACAAATGGGTGCCACTTTCAACTCTCTTTCTTTAATTTCTTGACTTGAGAAAGCGTGTCACGGGTTTGTCTTGAAAAGGCCCTTATTTCAAAGTGGACAGATATTCCTCTCTCACTACATAACCGAGGTAGCTTTTAGCGTATTTATTAAAATGGAAATATACTACGCTAGTATCAAGTTAATCCTCAGTAATTCATTGTAGTTTCTGAACTGTTCTTTAATGACAAAAACTATTCCCAAAAAGCGTTGGAAGAAACAAGTTAGAGTCAATCCCATGTGTGATGTAAATCATTAAGTGACCTCTTATGTTCAATTTTGAGAAGTTAAGTTTTTCTTCACGTGTTGAACCAATGCTTTGGAAATTATAATTGATTCATGTTTTCATGAGGGATACCTAATAATTTAAGAGGAGTTTGATAGTTTGTGTCATTGTTGCAATTATAATGAAAGGTTAGATCAACTTGCTCTATTTTAAAATTTGAGGACAAGTTTGTTACTAAGGAAATAGGTTGAGGACCAATGGTCCAATTTTCTCTTAACAAAACCCTCCCCCACCTCCACCCCAAAAAAAACCTTAAAAAACCCCCCCTTTTCCACTCTTATTTTCAAGAACCCAAAAGAAATTGTTGGAGAGTGTGTTGTATCTAATTTTCTGCCAATTCTTGATTCTCCATGGCCTTAATGCTAGATAACTATGAAGGCATATTATTATCCTTAGAATCCCATAAATCAGTCCCAGCTCCATTTTTGACTAAAACATACCAGCTTGTTGATGATCCCACAACAAACCACATAGTTTCTTGGGGTGAAGATGAAACAACCTTTGTTGTTTGGCGTCCATCGGAGTTTGCTCGTGACCTTCTTCCCAACTATTTCAAGCACAACAATTTCTCTAGCTTCGTCCGCCAACTCAACACCTATGTAAGTGTTTCCATACTATGTACCTGTAATTACATGTTTGGTATGCTCGACTCTATATCGTTGGACAAAATAATGTTGCATAGCACAACTGATGTTCATTACCAATCTAGGTGGCAGTGGAGGTCCATTGCCTACAATTGGTAATTAATTATATATATTTTTTATTTTAACCAATTGTAGAGCTTGGATTCTAATGACACCTAAATTGGTGTTTGTGCTACTTGCATTACTTCGGTCGACGGTCTTAACGAAGACAAAGAAGTTAACATACAATCCAGCTATGTCGAGTATTTTATCAAACATGTCAATAATGCACGGCTGTGTGCATGAAGTCGTGTTCTTCTCATATATATGGATTTTGTTTCTTTCTATATTGTGGGTGATGATGTAACTAGGGTTTCAGAAAGATTGTACCAGACAGATGGGAATTTGCAAACGATTTCTTTAAAAAGGGTGAGAAACAATTATTGTGTGAGATCCACCGGAGAAAAACAGCTCAGCCACAAGTGGCCCTCAACCACCATCACCACCATCCCAGCCACTCAATTAGTAGCCCATGTTTCTCACAATATACAACCCGAGTCAGCGTCTCACCACCAGACTCCGATGAGCAGCAACCACCCAATTGGTGTGATTCACCGCCACTCTCTTCTCCCACCGGCATCTCCGTGATAACAAACTTCACCACCAGCAGCAACAACAATTCAGTCACTGCGCTTTCAGAAGATAATCAAAAGCTTAGAAAGAGAAACAGTATGCTCATATCTGAATTATCCCACATGAGAAAACTATACAATGATATTATTTACTTCGTTCAGAACCATGTGAAGCCAGTGGCATATAGCAATTCTTATCCTTCTTCTCTATTCCCATGTAACTCATCAACACAACCTTCTGCCACCGTCCTTTTGGCGGCATCCACGAATTCAAAACATAATTTGAAAGCCATATTTCAACCTGAACATTCTATAAACCAGAGAGTGGCACTGCCTGTGAACAGTACAGTGACAAGTCTTGAAAGGCCGGCAACAAATAACGAAATGTGCAATACAAAGCTGTTTGGTGTGCAACTCCCATCCAAGAAAAGATTGCATTCTGAATTTTCTTCTTCTACTATGGAGACTAACAAGGCAAGATTGATCTTGGAGAAGGATGATTTGAGGTTGAATCTCATGCCACCTTTTCCTTGTTAGCTTCCCTTCCAAGAAAATTTAAGTACCTAGGATTTTTTTATTTATTTTTTTTCTTTTCCATCTTTAGTTTTACAGTCTTCTGGTAATAAATACTTTAATCCCGATATTATCTTGATCCACAAGCCATGAATGCTGGTGGGTTTTGATTATAGTCAAAGATGTACTTATTTTCAACAAAACATTGATTGGAGCATGTTTGATTGAGTTTAAGAGTTACTTTTAATTAGTTCCACTTACTTTTTGTAAGTCTAAAAGTCGATTGGAGCATGTTGGCTCTAAACTTAGATCAAGTAAAATTAATTGATTCAAGCACCATTAGCTATAAGTTACAAAACTCCTGTTTCCTAAAATGATTATATGTTTCCTTTATCTTACTTTTAAGAGTTCAAAAAAGTTACATACAAATCCTTGAAGTAACTCGTAATTTATTGTCAAAATAAGTAATTGATTTATTTTCAACTCTAATGAATATAAAAAATATTTACTTTAAACTTACTCAAACCTTTTGAACTTAGCTAAAACTGCTTTTTAATTATAAGTTCCTTTTTACATTCATTGAAAGGTTTTCTTTTTTAAGTAGTAATGAGAAGAAAACTCATAAAGGTTTGTACACTAGTAATATGTATTTATAATTACGGGACTTCCTCTAATCAAGACATATTCATTAATATAGTCATAGAAGGGTTTCAAAATAGACCGGACCATCCAGGCATATGACTTAACAGTACCAGACTTTTGAAAGAACCACCTAGGCATGACTTGGTTTGTCACTGTAAAGTTTTCAAACTCGATAGTTGACCTGAAAAAGGTCAATGGTCAAAAT
>CAIGRH010030085.1:0-10030 GCA_903798295.1 Fraxinus nigra | reverse complement strand
GATCCTTCAACCTTTTGTTTTGACCATTTAAGTCCAATTTATAATTATGTCCACGTTGATCCCTGATCTTCCAAACTCTTGCACTTTAGTCTTCAAACTTTTTACTTCTTCAATATTGGTTATTTAAGTTCTTAAAATGTGTAAGTTGATCCCAAAGTTCACATTTCATCAATTTGATCCCTTAACTTTCCAAATATCAATTTTAGTCCCCAAAACTTGTGATATCATCCAATCAACTATTTAGAGCTTCCAATTGCACTTTTTGATAGTTAAGCTCCAAAATTTCTTCTTTTTTTGCTTGATTAATCTCCAAGTCGGTGTTTTACATAGAAAAATAATATATACATCAAAATAAATAGAATTGTGTTCAAATTAATCGCTTTCAAGTAACTTTAAAGCATGTTTATCAACTCCCACAACCTTTAAATCTCTATAGTCTTCAACCGTTTATAACCTCAAATTCCCCTTCCACTATCAAGGAAGACTATAAAACCAAAGCCACAACCACTACCATTTTGCTTCAAAATACTCTTTAAGACAGTCTTCATACATGTCCCAAGAAATCTCACAATTAAATAGCTAGCGACTCCACATTCCAACATTACGTGCTCAATTGCCTTGTGTGCGACTCGTATACACATTGAATTCCCGTTTAATTGTAGTCTTTGAACTTCGTTTTGTTTTAAAGTAATTGCCTTTTGTTTTAATTTGATGAATCATTTAAGCGGAATTGATCTTTTAAACACTGATGAGCTAAGTACCAGGTGACGTAAAATGCTATAATATGTAATATAATCAGCTTCGTAATCGATCATTATTTTTCATCAGCTATTATAGTACGTCATATCAACTAAATTTTAGCATAAATTAAAAATCGACATTTTGGAGATCAATTACCAAAAATGCTTTCCAACAGTAATGTCTGGCGAAAAAAATAAAGACCAATTCGGCAATTCCATGTCCTTGTTTGCCCTTCCCCCTGACTATATTCACCAATCACAGCCTACCGCCGAAACTGCTGTTGGCGAGGCGATTCATTCCGTTCCGGAGTGTATCAACCCCAAAACATTCCACGGTCTCGTAACCCGTAAACCTCAAACGGCATTTTCAGTCCCGCAATAGATTTGATTCAATAATCAAATAAAAGAAATGGTTCAGCAAAAATCCATTTCAATTTTTTCTTTATGTTGATAAGAAAATCAATAAGCCGCGAAGCGAGTGATAACGATGCCATTGTGGGCTCAAAGAGTTTCCATTTCCAAGATTTTCTCTACAGCTTTTCTCCATGGTCACGCCCAGATAGAGTCATCCCACTCTCACTCCTCCACTCTGTGGTTCGTAAAAGTTGTATGTACTTTGTGTGTCCGTGACTCGCAGTTTCTCACTATTTTGAGTTTGGATTATTTCCGCAAAAATTTGAGCCCTTTTATAGCTTTCTGCATTATTCAACATTTAAATATTAGACTAAATAACCCCAGATTGGCATTCAGCTTCTTTCAATATACAAGGCTTGATTTCAATCTCATTCATTCGATTCCTACTTTTGAGTTGCTCCTGACGTCACTATGCCAAGTGGGCCTGCACGATTTGGCTAATTTAGCATATGAATACATGAAAACTGATGGTTTTTTCCCCAGTAGCTTGCTTTTAGATAATATAGTTACGTCCTTCGCCAGTGGTGGCAGATTTAAGACTGCCAAAGAAATTTTGATTTCACAAGCAGAGTTGTACAGTAAGAAAGCAGAAGTTGTTAGTTCTTTTGTATGCAACAGTTTGTTGAGCTTGTTATGTAAAAGAAATCAGGTTGATGAGGCAGTTAGTTTTTTTAGAATTCATATTTTGAGATTACGTGGGTTTTGCCCTGATACGTGTAGTTTTAATATAATTATGCGGGGATTGTGCAGAGTGACAAAGGTAGATAAGGCTTTTGAGTTTTTTTATATTATGAGGAGTTTTGATTGTTTGCCAGATCTTATTACATATAACACACTCATTAATGGGCTCTGTAGGGTTGGTAACGTGGATAGAGCACGGAATTTATTGCAAGAAGTTCAATCACAAGGTGAATTTTTACCTGATATTGTGACGTATACATCAATTATTTCTGGATACTGCAAATTGGGTAAGATGGAGGAAGCTGCTGATCTTTTTGATGAGATGAGTAATCGTGGGATTAGGCCAAATTTAATTACTTTTAACGTTCTTATTGATGGTTTTGGCAAAAAGGGAGAAATGATTTCAGCATCACAGATACATGAAAGGATGGTTGGTGGTGGCTATCATCCTGATGTTTTCTCCTTCACCTCTCTCATTGATGGTCATTGTCGGGCTGGTGGGCTGGAACGAGGATTGAAGCTCTGGGATGAAATGAATGAGAGGAAAGTGTCTCCTAATTTATTTACTTTCTCAGTTCTCATTAATGCTTTGTGCAAGGAGAATAGACTAAATGAAGCTCGTGATTTATTAAGGCAGATGCAATGGAGGGAAGATGTCATTCCCCAAACATTTATTTACAATCCTGTAATTGATGGATTTTCTAAGGCTGGTGACATAGACGAGGCAAATGCTATTGTTGCAGAAATGGAGGTGAAAGGATGCAGCCCCGATAAGCTTACATTCACCATTCTCATTCTGGGGCATTGTATGAAAGGAAGAATGTCTGAAGCAATAACCATTTTTAATAATATGTTGACAGTGGGTTGTGTCCCAGATGGAATTACCACAACCTCTTTGGTATCCTGCCTCAGAAAGGCAGGGATGACAAATGAAGCCTTTAAAATAGAGCAAAATATATCAAATGATATGCACTCAGGTTTATCAAATCCAGAGAGAAACGAACCATTAAGGGCCAACATGGATATTACTGTGGCTGTTTAGTTGAAAAAAATCAAAGCATTTTCTTGCTTTGGCCTCAGCCAGATTGCTCGCACTTTGGTTCAAGAAATGAGGATTTCTCCCATTCTATTTACTTGCCAGCGGCAGTAAGTTCACTTTCCTTTTTTCCTGTCGAATTCATTGCTACTATCTTCCATTCTTTCATCTTAAAGTAGATACTCTTATGCTTCACATTCTTATGGGTAGATTTATTGTTTTTGTCATTCATATTTGATCATACTCGTTGATGAAAAAGTTATTAGCGATAATACAAGTAAATCAAAAGATATTGGACATAGAAGTTGTATTGAAAGAAATAATTGGACAAAAAGAACTAATTCTGGAGAGAGATTTTGGTAATCAGTTTCTGTGCTGCTAACTTAGGAGCTTTCACTTGTAGTTTAAAATTTGGCTTTTAGTTTCTTAGGGTTAACCAATTCTGTATATGCATTTCCCTGCACACTTGCACTCTTTATATACCACTTCTTTGTATTTTGAAAATATACAGATTTCATCAAACCTGTTTTCATGGCACCATATTGACTTGTGATGTTTTCTCCTATTCTAAAACTCTCACGTGGAAACTGTTTGAGCAAAGGTATTCCGGTTCCCTGTTGTTATTTGAGAATGAAAGACAGCAATGACATAAAATAGTTATGCTCCAGTTGCTGTTTTTTTCACAATTTTTACAACTTGGCAATACCCTGATGCTCTATTCTTTCCTGACATTTCAAATCTTGACTCTCAGTTTTTGTCTTGACTATATATATATATATATATATTTCTAAATAAACTCACTCTTAACAAGACTTGATCTTTTTGCACTTTATGGATTGCTAATGGTAGTTTAATTGGTTAACATTGTTTTGTTTGAGAGAAAAATATAACTGTCTTTGCATGACCATGACAAGCCAGATAATTTTGGACATTTGCTCATCTTTGTACATGATTTCGCTGAAGTAATATATTCTTCAGCTTATTAAAAGTTGATTCTTTTTGTGAATTTCAATATACTGGTCTGTTCTATGGCTTTGGATCTCATATCTAAGCTGCTTGGTGGTGCCTGCCTTTTATCTTCTTATAATGGGGGCCGAAAGTTTTGTAAGTTTAGCGGTGCAGCTTCATGATCTACCTTTGCACACAGTATTTTCAAATAGCTCTTTCTTATATGCACAAGCTTCAATGTTTCCAAAACTAATTGTTTTGGTTCAAGGTTCTGAGGATAATCCATAAAAAAGCTTATGTTCTATAAGAAGTTTAACGATGTAATGCAATATGCATGAAACACATTCTTTAGAAAAAGCAATGTGCTTTGCATATTGGATTCTGAAACCCTATATCTGATTAGGGTCTAGCGAGCTGAAGTTTATATAGAATAGTTAAAAGATTATAATCCACTGCTTTATCTAAACTGTTTTACATAGTTTAATCGCTTGCCGTGCTGTTTGCCATTTGCCGTTTGCACCTATCATTTTCTTTGATTGTTCTCACCAACCTGCTTGACTTTGGAGGCATGGTTATTAGACTCCTTACACCTCTGTACCAGGCTGTAGAATGGGTCACCATCCACTGCAAATACGATGAACACTCTAGAAATGTCAATTTATCTAGACATTTGTAGCTGTTTTGACTTTTTGATTCAGGGGTTCTGATATTCTTTCTATATTGTAATCTGGCTTGTGTAGTTAAGTCGTCGATCTTTCTTCCTGCATCTCAAAGCTAAATTTGCTGATTCATATCACTACTGGATACGGGGAGAAATAATTTGTGGTGAGGTTCTCTTCAATCTCCAGCTGTGTGTTATTCTCTGAGGTATGGATTGCATTCTTTTTGTTTTATATACTTTTGTAACTATTTCTAAGTCCTGCACTGTACAAGGTTCTTGCATTTGAAGCTTCACAAAATTATCTATCACCACACGTTGCTTTGCAGGGTGGGCTTTATGTGTGCATGCATACCTTCAGATTATACATTTTTCTTTAGATATAAAATTTTGTTCAGGTCTTGCACCTCTGTTTGCCTGACCCTTCAAAATTGCTTGTCGTATTGGGTATCAAGGATCTTTATATAGTTAATGACTGCATCACTGGGTTTCCATGATTGGAAGATCGTGATTATAGTGAGGGGACTGTCAGTTAATAATTATGAAGGTTTGATTTTCAATATGTTCATCTATCCATTTGCCTTGCAGGGTTAATTTCGCCAAGCTCAAATATCATGTTATCTGTAGTAAGATTGTAATGCTGCTTGAATTGGCTTCACCTTTATTCAAGTGTTAAGACTCTTTTAGATAGAAAGATAATGTTATTAGTGTTGTTCATTGCTTTAATCGGTTCATGAAGTTAGAGGTGCAGTTCTTTAGTTGCTAATAAAGCAGTGGGAAGTATTGGCTATATTCTTTATTGCAATTGTAAATTCAAATTAAATAGATGTCTCGTGAACACTTACACTGACGAATGAGGACATAACTGCAAGTTTGGCTAAGCTTAAAAAAACGTAAAGGTACTTTTTTGGCAAACATGTGTGGCAGAAAAAAATTACATAAAAGTAACTTTTAAGCTTAGACATATATTTGGCTAAACTTAAAAGTAACTATTAATTACACTTACTTCTCCTTAAGGCTTAGCAAAACATGCTCTTATGCTGCTATTGTATAGATTCTTGTCCAATTCTTCTAATGTATAATTGGCGGAGCCGTGGAGGGCCTTTTGAAGGTCGAAATTTCACCATTTTAGTCGTGATTGGTGGTATACACACCGACAACCTTTTCTGCTGTCTATGTACATCATTGTCTTACTAGCTGGTAAATCATACTTAATATTCAATCTGTGTTTTGATCCTGTGATTTTCTTAACGCAGGCACGAATTCATACGATCTCAACGGTTTCAACAAGCGCTTTGATAATTGCTGGGGTTTTTAGGTTACTCGTGCATTCATGGATCCCAGAAATGAAAGTTGATTATATCACTCTCTTGTAGGCTCGTCTCCATTGTGTGCCTGGTTTATATGAGACGTCCCTCCTTATCTTCCCTGCCCGTGACTCCAAAGTTTAAAAGGACACCATCTTCTCTCTCACCACGGCAGGAGGGGGAATGAGATGAAATTACTTATTGTTGATTGGAGAGAAGAAAGGGGATGGTGTATTTGTTTGCATTTTCCATACCTTGTCCTATGAAACTTCAAATGAAAAGGTATGAATGAGAAAAAAGTCTACTCATTTAAACCCGTGTTTGTTCAATCTTTGTGTAGTTACCGTAGGCGACAAGTCAATGAACTGAACGCCATCTATACTTAAAACAGAATCACTAGGGATTACAATGTAATGGAGATGTACAAGTAGTATTTTTGCCATGTTTTCAAGACTTGTAGTTTCCTTTTACTGATTAGGCCATGTTTATTTCAAATTTGATACAGTAAGCCGTAAGGTGCTTCTATCTTAGAACTAAAGCTTGTTTGGCTAAGTTCAGAACAAATTTGTTACTTATTACAAGGGAAAGTTTCACAAATAGCTTAAAAGGAAAAAACAAATTCTCAAAAGACTGCAACTTCGTCGGCCATTTAAAAAAAAAACTAAACTACCGTTTTTAAGCATCATTTTTCGTTATTATTTTTATCTTTACACCATTGTTTCACTTTTTTCTTAAAAACTAGCCTTGGCCCGTGCAATGCACAGACTGAAGTATTTTGAAGGTAGTGTTAGTGTTTTGAATGTGTCGGATTCTCGTAGGCAATATTTTCATTTTAATGTGTGTTATTATTACAATGGGATGGGCTTGTTTGTGGTTAATGCGCAGTAGAACGTCGAAGATAAGTGGATAATGTTTGAAAATTTTAAGTATAGAGAATGGTATTCGAAAGAAGCTAACGTCTATTAATGTAGTAATATATATTTACAATAAAAATAAAGTTCTATTTCTGTCCTCAAGGAATACTCTTCATCCTGTATATGTAAGGACAACAACTCAAAAGGAGAACATTCAACTATGAAGCATGTCTTTATAAACTTTTTATGTGAAAATGTACACAAGGTTTATGAAAAACAAAATCTTACATGAATCTCAGCCTCCTCCAATTGGTTCCCTATCTCTTCGCGATCTTGTACGTAGGATTTGTGTTGGAAAAATATCGTGAAAAATGAATAGAGAAGTCATAAATAAAGCTAGAAAAGATGCAAAAGGTAGAAGATATTTAGTAAATAAAACCTGTTTGTGAATAGTGGGAAATAGATAGGTGTGAAATGGAGGGTGCAATATGATACTTGCCTTTGCGAATTGAGCATCCGATCGCAGTTTCCTCTCCAGCTTCAATCAGTAAAGAATTCACAGATCCATTTAACACTATTAACACGCATGCGTGTAAACACACACAAGTGCATGAAGAGTTGAACATGATAAAATTACATTCAATAGATATGAATTTAAATCGTGAGAAGTTAAAAGAAGCAACTAAAAATTTAAAAACTATGGGGACTAATTATTATTAATTGCAGCCATTGTCGTTAATTCCATCCACACGTTCAATTTTAGTAGTTAATGTACTCTCAGTTTACTCAAAAAGAAAAATATTCAAAGTGAGTTTACCTCTATGAATATGATGAGACGTCCAAAAAATTTCATGCAAATCTTTCGCCACAAGCTCTTGAGCAGGTGGTTGCATGGTGAAGTCCTAAATTAGGTAAAAATCCTATCAATACAAGACATAATACAAACATCGACAAAGGTTTGCGAGGTAGGAATCGGCTGCTGTCGTTGACAGAGTTATCGTCTAATGTACAAGAGGAGGGAAAATCTTTTCTGCTGCACAACAAGGTACAGGAAAACCACCCTGAGTGCTTGTATCATTCGCAGTGAAGGTATTAAAGAAAAACAAATCTGTTTCTGGTTTATTTGCTATCATCGATAGATCCGATGCGAATAATACATCCTTATCAAACTGCATATTAAATGTGCATGGTCAGTGTTTTTGTCATCAAACACGAGATTAAGAATATATATTTTCAGATCTTGAAGAAGCCGAGGATTGGTTTTAAACTTTCAACTTAACTCGAGGCTGATAAAGAAGAAGTTGAGGACTCCTTATGCATAGTTCAAGATAACTTTTTCATTTATAGGTAAAAAAAAATTAAGAAAATAAGTAATACAAAAGAATTTTTTTTTCCCTTCTAGTTCTCTTGGGCATCGACGTTTCTTCTTACTAAGGTGATTTGATTTTCTGAAAATGTGTGGTAACAGTAATGAGTAACATGAGTGGCAGAATGAAAGACTAAATCAAAAGAAGTACGAATTATGCTAGTTGATAATACATTTGTTGAAAATAGAATCTTCATCCAGTTGACCACAATGCACAACTTGATAATAGCAGTAGGTTTCTGGTTGCAAAGAAGGAATGAATTAAGTGGTAATCATTGGACTACATTCATAAAAGCACAAAGAAATGCATATAGAAAGCATTCAGCAACATCAGATAAAGTTATTATTTTGAACCCAACATGCTTCCCATTTTTATTATGATTGTTGAGTTCGTTTTTCACAAATTTTTCGTTAAGAATTTGCCTTCTGGAACCAAATACTTTCCTCTCCTCCCAAATAACAATCTATATGTAATTGNTCTCCTCCCAAATAACAATCTATATGTAATTGGAAAGTAGATGAAAATACATTAATCACAAAATGAAAAGGTTTCCGATACCTAGAAATTCCTAGAGATATCACGATCATAGAGAAATAAATCATATAATGACAAAATTCAATTCCCACCAAAAAATAAAAATAAAAAAAATCCACACAACAGTAGAGGTTCTCAAAACAAATTTAGAATTAAACGCTTAATGCTTCCATTTTCCCCAACTAGCACATCATCCACAAAACTTATAAACATAGAAAAATTTAATCAACTTCCAAAAGAGTAAAATTCAATAGGTCACATGCAGATCCAGAGCATAGCAACATGCAATTCGTTGTGTAAAACCAAATTCAGAATGAATTTTAGTTAAACAAAGGTTCAATTTTAATTTGAAATTAATGAAAAGCACGAATTAAAGTTGGCACATTAAAGACTAAACGACTTCAAAAAGAACTTATGGAGATCTCAGGTAGATCATACATTTTATGAAGTNTAGAGGTTCTCAAAACAAATTTAGAATTAAACGCTTAATGTTTCCATTTTCCCCAACTAGCACATCATCCACAAAACTTATAAACATAGAAAAATTTAATCCACTTCCAAAAGAGTAAAATTCAATAGGTCACATGCAGATCCAGAGCAGCAACATGCAATTCGTTGTGTAAAAACAAAGGTTCAATTTTAATTTGAAATGAATGAAAAGCACGAATTAAAGTTGGCACATTAAAGACTAAACGACTTCAAAAAGAACTTATGGAGATCTCAGGTAGATCATACATTTTATGAAGTTTATTATTATGTTTTCCCTTAAGGTCCAATCTTCAATGGTTCCAGATCTGTCAACATCACCAGCTTGGATGACGAATTCCTTATTACACGATTAGTAAGCTTCTCAAACGACTTCAACCAATCAATTTACTACTTATTTAATGAAAATAAGATTGAACATTCATTAAGTGCGTTGAACGTAATAATCAAGACATCCAAGTATTAACTTCCATATGTTTTCCAAATTAAAAGGAACTCGCTAATGTGTTTTTAGATGGCCAATGGTGCAAATATAGCCAGAGCAGTGAAAAGAAGAACAAAAATTCTTCATTTCAACCAATGTTATCGAAACGAAGCTTCAACACCAACATCATGAATTATAGTTTCCTAATAATTGTGATGTAGAACTTACCTTTAATTTGACAAATATACACTTATCACGTAAATCTCTAACGCAAATTCTTTATTTCATCCATATGCTCTAAGTCTAGACATTTCATCCTTTTCAAGTCATCTTTCCTTATTCATTGTCAAAACTAAATACGTAATGCTGTAACTCTATGAGATAGATCTTCCAGCCAACCATTCAACTTCAAACTACCAAGGCATGCAATTACCTGTTTTCGTTAAGAGTCCGTTTGATAGAAAGATGGAAAATGGGTGGAAAGAAAATGTTTTACAGGGAAAAATTTTTCCTAAAAATTGTTTTGCTGGGAATTGTAATTAATTGTGTTTGATTGGTATAATTTTCCATGGAAAATATTG